>MU105605.1:324969-542368 GCA_012274485.2 Sinapis alba | reverse complement strand
GAGGATCCGTGTAACAACGTTGTCTAGAAGCAGAATTTATTCTGATGAAACGACGTCGTCACCAAGAATAAGTGTTGCAGATGATTACTGTTGGAGAAGGTCATGTGACTCAGAGAGCTCCATTTACGAAGCCGTTCTTCATTGCAAGAAATCTTTTGGTATGTTATAGATATCTTTCTTAGTTTAATTTTGTAATTATTTTTGATTATTTGTTAATTATTGTTTGTTAATTTCAACAGAGAAATGAAAGTGAAGAATCAATCCATGGAAAAGGAGCAGGTATGAGTAGAGATGGGGAATATTAAGCTTGAATAAGCAAATTGCATTAACACATTACAGGGAAAGGAAGAGAGAGATAGCAACTTGTGCTGTGTCTTTTTGTTGTTTCTCTCTCTTGAATTAAAGAGATTGATGTGATGATTCCATGTGAATGTGTCATCTGATGTAGATCAAGAATGTTTTTTCTTTTTACATGACTGGGCACATATATAGGTTATATAGGCAGCTAGCACATATATAGGTTATATATAGATCAAGAATGTTTTTTCTTGGCTATTTTTCTTCATATATGTAAGTTAAATAGTTTTTTTTTTATATATGTAATCATATATGTGCCTACCCATGTTTTACTTTCTGGACCAATTGTGTTTGAATATTCTTACTTTTTGTGCAAAACTTTTCTTTTCTTATCTTAGAGATGTCATACGGAGATGATTTCATATATTTGCATGATTGAACTCCTTTTATTTACATAATTGTAACAAAACAATTAAATCGAACACAGAGAAGGAAAAAAGGAAGTTCCAAAAACATATACGTGCGTTCAAACATATAATAGGGGAATATCCAAAAACGTTATCAATATATATTTCGAAACCAAGTGAAAATAGTCTCATGTAAGTGGGTTCTAGTTAATGGTTAAGGCCACTGATCGATTTTTGCTAGCCGGCTTTTGTTCTGTTTCTGTAAAATCAGAACGAGGTATGTTTTTTTGGAACACAACATATTTCATTCATATTCTTATTCAGTTACAAAGATAAAAATCATCATCGAATAAAACGATGTGCAACCCCACTAGAAATCTGTAGAACAAAGCAATATAAAAAAAAATAAAGACACAACCTTAAACAAGTTTAATAGAACGTAAAGAATTAAGGTACCACACACGAAGAAAGTCATAGAGAAATTACATCGTTCTCAAGTATTTTATATTGTGAGTCTGTGACGCTAAGAGCTCTTAAACCTCAATTCTTATCGAGATGAGTTTCATTATACCTTGCGGCCTCAAACAGATCATCACACAAAGTACCAAACGATATATAAAAGATAATGCTCTTTGGATTTAACACCAATATATAGAAGAGTACCTCTTATGCAATTAAATTTTGATGAGAAGAGTCTCTCCTATAGCGAGGAGGAATTAATATTCATCTACACTCCACTCCTCCGAGCCCAACAATTTCACAGCACCACGTATGTATTGTGAAAATTAGGTTTTATCTTGGGATAAATTTTAAAAATTAAAAAGAAAATTAAATCGTTAACCATAAAAATAAATTTACCATGGCATGATATATGTCTTTATTGAGAGAGCATTAGCATATGGATTATGATCCTTATTATCTAATCCATAATTATTAGAAAAGTATTTAGAATATCATTTAAAAGATGCAAATGTTCTCCAAATGCTTTATGTCTAATGTTTTCATATGAATTTATTTTTATTACATTCTCATTATAATATAAAAAATTAAAAATAATTTATTATAATTTATTTATTTTATTTTAAATATTAAAATATATTTATATCTAAAACTTAAATTTATACTTTTTAAAATAAAATACTAAAAATAAATATTTTAATTTTGTAAAAAGAATAATATTTTATATTTAAAATATAATTAAACATATAGAAATTAAAAATATTTTATATATAGTATTCGAAATATAAATATATCTCTAATACTTAGAGAGACAAAAACAAATTATATACCATATACTTATTTTATCTGATAGTTATATATATATATATATATACATATGAATCATTTACTATTATACAAAACTATTTTATTAAATACATTTATTCCCTTTGTGAAAACATATTTCTTATGTAGCATACTTCTTTCATAGTATATTGGTATTGGTTTATTATCAACTCTACCGATCAAGACTATAGATGACTAAACCATCATAAGTATAAGAGAATAAAATAAAAATCTAAAAATGATGGTTGTTTTGTGACTTATTATGATATAAGATATATTCAATATCAAATATATTATATTATTTTTGTAGATGTCTTAATATATTTTTTAATTTCGTTGGAATTAACCTAATAGATTGTACTATATATTTGGCTTCAATCTCTCAATAATATGCATTTCTTCTCTCTAATGTAGCATGATATGAGTGCTAGAATTAAAACTAAATCATAATCTATCTATCTTTATTTTTCTAAAAATATATGCATCTCTCTCTCTCTCTCTCTCTCTCTCTCTCTCTCTCTCTCTCTCTCTCTCTCTCTCTCTCTCTCTCTCTCTCTCTCTCTCTCTCTCTCTCAAGTTACGATCTAAATGATCTTTGGTAATCATAACCAATGGTGGATCTACAAGATTCTTCTTCGGAAACTCCATCAAAAGGGGAGACAAACTCAAGCAGTGAAATCATCAGCACTCTCTATATTACCTACATTTATCTGATCACCCTCAGCTAAGTACTTATACCAATCTTCTTGAATGGAGACAATAATGAAAGATGGGCAAAACTAACACTCAACAATCTTCGAGCTAAACAAAGTTAGGGTTCATAGATAAAACTGTACAAAAGTAGTTAGTAACGTCAAAGGATTATGAAAGTGGGCTACTGCAAACTATATGCTGATCGGCTGGCTATATGCAAGTATAAACCCTAAAATTCATCAGTCAATATCGGTGGTCGATAGCGCATGCAGTTGTGATGTGGGAAAACCTAAAAGAAAGGTTCTCCTCAGGAAACTCACAACATGTCGACCAACTGAATGCTGATCTAGTGACATGCCAACAAAACGATCAAGACATATCAACCTATTTTGGAAAACTCAAGCTCATTTGGGACGACCTAGATGATTATGAACCAACAATCAGGTGTTGTTATGAGACCTTAATGTGTGAAATTCTTCTCAATCATCATAAGAGACATGACCATGAATGGATTCATCAATTCTTAATAGGTCTAGACACATCTGAGTTCGGTACAATCCGGGTTAACCTACCAGGCAGACTAAATAGTGATAAAGATTAAATTTAGACCAAATTTACTTAGAATTTGTTTCGGAAGAAAGGCATCTCACGATATCATGAAGCAAAGAAGAATACATGAATGCTATAGGGTTTTCAGTTCAGAATGGAGTCGACGCTATCACATCAGCTACACGATCAATAAATAATATGTTATGTACACATTGTTGCCGCACAAATCACACTGGCTACAAAAGTTTTGTTCTTCACGGCTATCAGAAGGGTAGTCCGAGTCATCGACATGAAGAGGTCGTCGCCGTGGAAGTAGCAGAGGTCAAGTTTGAGGCTTCAATGCTTCAATGGCTGCACAAGAATATCCATGCATTCTAGGGGTTAGTACAAAAACCTGGTCCGCAATAGTAAATCTGCTCAAACCATCTAATACATCGACAGAAAGTTGTATGGTACGGATATGAATGTCAAATTTCTTCTTGATTTGGAAGCATCACACCACATGATAGGTCACACAGATCTGTTAACAAACATATGTGAAATTCCTCATAACATAATCATATTGCCAAACGACAAACACTCATATGTAAAAAATAAGAATCACTTCACCTTGGTGGTGAGAGGATCCTCAATCACTTTCTATACCTGCTTGATCTCTCTTGCACCTTGATTTCATTGGCATTATTTAATGGCATTATTATGACCGTTCTTTGAAGATATTGATAGGAGCAGGTGAGGAAGAGAATGGGTTTTATCACTTTTGTGGGATAGTTTCAGCCAGAGCATACAAGACTACAACTAACAACTACACATCCTTGTGGCATCAACGTTTGGGACACCCGAGAAAGAAAGCATTATATTTAGTTTGTCTACACTTAAAGATTTTGATAGTAGTAGTTGTGAATTTAAAGATTTTTGCAACGTTTGTATTTTGGCTAAACATTCCATTTTCGTGCAGTTCTAATAAATATACCAAATGTTTCTCTCTAATACATTGTGATGTTTGAGATCAATACAAAACAATACATTGTAATACTTCAAATCATTTGGGTCTCACTATTTTCTCACACTAGTTGGTCATGAAAATTCTCTAGCAATGTGGACTCATCTTCTATTCGAAAAGAGTGAAGTCGCACAAGTTCTAAAGAATTTTTGTGCAACTGTAGAAAGATAATTCTGAAAGCAAGTTCAAACGATTTGAAGTGATAATGGAACCAAGTTCGTGTGTCTATGTTACTAATTTCTAAAAATGAAATCTCTCATCAGACTCCCTGTGTTGGAACTCCACAGAAAATGGACGCACTGAGCATAAGCATCGACATATACTCAATGTGGCGAAATCTCTTTTTTTTGAAGGACATCTACAAATCAAGTTTTGGGGATAAAGCATTTTTACTGATGCATATCGCACACCAACTCCACTCCTTGATAGAAAATCTCCATACAAAGTTCTACACAACTCTTCTTCATTGTATCCTCATCTATGGGTTCTTGGCAGTTTTATATTTTGCTAAGCGTCAAACTGCCAAACAGATAAGTTTGCAGCTTGTAGCAGGAGGTACGTTTTTAATTGTCTATCTTGTTGGTCAGAAATTATTTTTGGCGATTTTTGATCTTGAAACAAGCAACTTTTTTTTTATCTCCAGAGATGTCACTTTCCATGAGACATTGTTTTCGTTTGCGAAAGTTAACCCTCTGTTTCTACAATATTTTGAGCACCGACTTTTACTTTATAGTACGATGATTTTGATGAGAATAATTCTCCATCTCCGGTCATACTTAATAACGACATGGGGATCACTGAAGCTACCAATGTGCAGCCCTCTGATCGGTCACCAATATCAACTCCAACTCCAGATTCTTCACCATCCTCTTTGCAAGACATATCCCTTACAGATGAGACGCCATTGGAAATTAAAACAATAGTTCCAAAAGAGGAAAAACTTGGTTGGGACCGGTATACATTCAAAGATCCCATCAACGCGGCTCAAGCCGTACATGACTTACTCTGATAAACATGATATATACCATGTTCTCACACCCACCAACTCCGCTTCAGTTTCTTCTAGTATGTCTATTAATCTTATCACTAATTTGGTCTTTATTGACGGTTTCTCAGATAATATCATACATCATTTTTGGCAGCTATAACTCTTGGAGATGAACCTATTCATTTTTGTGATGCTGTGAAACTTAAAGTTTAACGAGGATTCATGGGAACAGAATACATCAAACTTAATGAGAATAACGCATGGTCGTTCAAACAACTCCTTCTTGGAAATAAAGTTGTTACATCTAAATTGGCTTACCACATCAAATATAATGTCAACATAACTGGTGAATGACATAAAGCATGTTTGGTTGTCATGGAAAATTATCAAGAAGAAGGTGTTGATTGTAACGAAACTTATGCTCCGGTTGTTAAATGAACACCATTCAGATTCTTCTCAAAATTGCAGCTGTCAAAAACAGAACTTCATAAAATGGATGTCCATAATGCATTCTTACATGGTGACCTCGAAGAAGAAATTTACACCTTCAGGGCAATCTCTTGTATGTATTGTACACAAGTCTTTATACGGCTTGCCTAGGGACCTCGTTGTTGGTTTTCAAAACTATATGATGCTCTACTTAGATAAATATTTGTCAAGTGTCAGAAAGACTATCCTCTTTTCACTTGGGTTCTTAACATACTCATATATTTCGATGACTTAGTAATCATTGGTAATGACTCTGAGGTTATTACTAAATTCAAAAATTATCTTCATACATGTTCTCGAATGAAAGATTTTGGAGTTCTGAAATATTTTTTGGTAATCGTAGTCGCATCTTTCGTAGCAAAATTGTTGTCTCAACATCATTTCAGAATTTGATGTCACATGTAATCAACCTTTTTATACGCCTATGGAATAAAATCACAACCTCGCGTCCAATAGCAGTCCATTCTACCTCCACCCGTCAAAGTGTATATTACTTATTGGTAGGATCATGTGTCTAGCGCTTACGCCTCATGAACTGAGCTACTATGTCAACATTCTGACTCACTTCATGCAACCCCCTCGTCAAGCACATTGAGGTGTTGCGGTATGTGTTGTTCGCTATTTCAAAGGTTATTCAGGTCAAGGTATACTACTCTCATCTACCTGCGATATCCAGTTGACAGCATATTGTGACTCAGACTTCATGCCCACGTACACAATGTCTTCTTAGCAGTTACATCGTTCTTCTTGGTGATTCACCTATCTCACGGAATACAAAAAAGCAAGACTGGGTTTCTATTTTATCCGCAGAAGCTGAATATAGGTCAATGACACTCGCCGACCAAGAACTTCTTTGGATAAATGAACTGCTCAAATCACTTTTCACGTATGACACTCTTATGAAACTCATTTATGATAGCAAGTCAGCTATGCATATATCAACAAATCTTGTTTATCATGAACACACAAAAACTCTACTTTAACATAACTTCCGAAAAAGTGGAGGATCAATATTCATTATGTGAAATTGTTCCTTTATCACAAAAACTTTTCCTTCAAAAACCAGTTACAAAATTATGTCATATTGTGTGTGTTTCAATATAAATGTAAATGTAAGCAAATACATATGAGAAACGAAATTGTAAAAATATGCAGCATTTCAACAAATTTTGAAAGGCTGGGAGCCCTTTTAACAAAAATTGGTGTTGGCGTAGTGTAAGAGTGATTTCCTATTAGTCTCATAACAATAGCCAATTTAGGATTTGACTCTTACAAACCAAGTGTTGGCGTTTGAAACTTAAAAAATATCATTCATTTAGCAAAAACATAGTTTGCAAGCGACATAAGCAAATGTGGATGACACAACATTCAAACTATTTACGTCGTGTCTGAGCTTAACTCGTTATTCTCTTTTCTCCATACTTAAATATATATGTGTAAACATTGCTAAACATTTGTATTTACATTTCTACATACTTATATTATCCGTAAATTCAACTAGACCAACAAATTTAAAAACAACTATATCTATATATAATTACATAGAAACGAAACAATCTAATGATTAGTCCAGAATTGTTTAAAACAAAACCATAATCAATTGAAACGAACTCCCTTATATATATTTTTTAATTTTTTCATCATCTAAGGGGTTAAGTGGTTGGTGTTAGTACTGGGCATTCAGGTTTTCAGTTCGGGTCAGTTTAATCAGTTTTCGGGTTATTTGGGTTGGGGTATTTAGGAAACGTTTAGGAACCAGACATTTATCGAATCGGTTTGAGTAGTATCGGGTTCGGGTTGGATTTCTGTTTTTTTATAAAACCCAAAGTGGAACTGAATTATTTATTATTCAGGTTTAGTTCAGACTTAAAGCCCAAAAAATAAAAAAATCCTGAAAATCTGGATTAAACCCGGAAACAGAAAATAATATTCGGGTAATTCAAGTAGTTTGGATTTAAAAAAAAAATTAAAAATTATATTTTATATATATTTAAATGAAAAATAAATAATATTTTTAATATATTTAAAATATTTAGATACCCGTTTGGTTTTTGGTTCAATCCCGGTTAGGTTTTGATTTTTTTGGGTTTAGAAATATAGGAACCATTCGGTCTGATTTCGGTTTCGGTTTTTTAGAGTTTCAGATAATATACCCAGGACTAGTTGGTGTTGTCGTTTTAGCTTTTTGATTTGAAAAATATGATGTAATTTTTTTACTTTGGCATTAATTTTGTATGGAGATTTATTTGCAAAGCACTAAAAAAACTGTAGAAAAATTGATTTTGATAACATATTTTAGTTTCTATTTTTAGCTTTGGATTATAAAATATTTTAGAAATAAAAAATAACTGTCCAAAACAACTACGTCCGTTACCAATCAATCCTTAAATTTGCTCAGAAATTAACTAAAGGGTAATCATAGAGAACAAATTCCCCAATAAAAAATGTTTTTGTATATAGATCTTTGTTGGGACATTTTTTGTTCGACCCGTTAATTCACTAATTTTATTCTCTTGCTTCAGCACATTCATAAGATATCATAAGTAGGTGGATTTCGTGATCTATATATTGTTTCAATTTTGTATGATTGTGATTGTCATTTGTATGAAGCTTTAGCATTTTCTATCACAATAATCACATGTTTAGATATACCATATGTTGGTGTATATACATATGCAAACATAAAGTGGGAATCTTCGCAATTGGATAACAGAGTATTTAAGATTTTGATCTTTCTATGTTTTTCTATAATCCGAAATCATGAACCATTAGCGAAATCCAAAACTTGAAAGAAATTTGACGCTTGTATCTAGATTTCAAGCTTAGCCTATGTAAAATATTGCAAAAAATCAGTACATCAAGGTCGTGTCCCCAATAGTGTGGACTCAGGCCTACTATTGTTGGTTATACTTTTTTTATTTGAAAATTTTCTTAAAATATAAGACGTTTTACTTATACATTTATATATAAACTTTAAACTTATGGAATACTTTTCTTTTTGCTAATTAACCTATGGAGTATTGTATAATCAATTGTATTATGCATCTCTTTCATAACCAATTGAAAAAGAAAAAAGTTTACACAATGGTTAACATGAGTGTTGATAATGATATATCACGTTTTTATAGAAAGTGTTAATATATCACGTTGGATTCGCAGTTAACTATGGCCATATACTGTTCTCTATATCTATCACATTTTTACTAAAGCTGCATAACATAGTAGTCTATAATCCGGATTGGGACAAACCTATGGTTTTCATTCAAGCCAGACGTAAAAAAGTGCTTTGAATTCGACTATATAGACTAAGGACCGATTCCACCTAAAAAAGACTAAGGATCGCTTAAAGTAATTCTCTTTTGTTATAAAAACAAAATTGCTGCCCATAACTTTGCAGCAACTTTGTAGCAGAAGATTTACCCGTACATGTATAAATGATTAAAAAATTTATAGACCCTATACCATTAGAGACAATATAGCTTCCAAACTAAAATATTTATTAAAGATACAGGTATTCTAATGCTTGAAATTATTGTGTCAAAGGACATATTCACCCAAAAAGACAGGCAAAAAGATTTGCCTAGGCATCATTTTTCTTCCTTTCTTATTCTGCCAATTTATAGGTCCTAGAAGATTTTAGGGGTACATGCACAGAGAGAGTCCATTGGTTACATTGCATCTAGATTCAAATCTTACTGCCAAAATATAATGATAATCACAAAGCATTCTCATATTTAATTGATTGTCTTGTAAAGCCAGATAATGTTATAACTCTAGAAAATAGCCATAGTTACATGTCCTCTTGAGTGATGACCCTATTCCTAAAATTACCATTTGAATAAAGTCAAGTTAGTTATATTGGTCATTGACATCTTCAATTTCGAAAACATGTTGCGTTTTAATTAAACTTTGTTTCGGAGGAGTTTTAGTTTTGATAGGAAGATGTGTAAAATTTGATATCAAATTTTCTTCAATCAAACAAATTAAAAACAAAACTCAAAAAGAAATCTCTCACTTCTTAATACCAACATATAGATGTTTCAGTGAATCACAATAACTTTAAAACATTGCAATTATTTAGTTGAAGAATCGTAACTTTTTATGATTGTAACTATTAATGATGAACCGCTGTAACTTTTAGGGTGATTAAAGCTTTTAGTGATGAACTATTGTGACTTTTGGTTAACTATTGTAACTGTTTGGTATTAATAGTTGCAACTCTTTACTAACCATTGTAACAATTAGTATTAACTATTGCAAACTTTTGTATCTATATAAGGAGTTGAAGATATTTGTACAAAGTATATAACTTAAACAAGAGAAAATCAGAAATTAATTGTTAGTTAAAGAAAGAAAGAGTGATTCATTGTTCAATTACTAAAGCTCAATTTGTTATTCTTGTATCTTAGCCTAGAACAAGAATGAAACTTTGATTGTCTTAACTTACAAAAGGATTTCGTGTAACTCAAAGGCTTAGAATAAGGTCAAAATACTCTTTAAGAAAAGTAACATCGTGTGCGATTCAATAATTATTCAAGTTTATAGTTCACACCCATTCGGGTTTACCAACCCAAATAACCAAAAATCTTAAAGAGTATTTTCTTGTGAACTATGACTATTATACTAGTGCTAGAGATTACATCAAAGTTTAGAAAAGTCTAAGAGAGTGGGATTTTAAAGATGCAGAAACATGATGAAACAAGGGAGAATGACAAATATATGTACCATGACCAATTCTCAGAGATATGTTAGTTTTATTTTAATAATATTTATAATGATGATCAAATACGCCATCACCCAAGGGGTTTAATTGAATCATCATCCAAGGGCCACAAACAAATTTTCATGACCCAAAAGGTACGAACGTGTTGTGATCCAAGGGGTACAAATGTGTCGTGATCCAAGGGGTATGAACGTGTTGTGATCCAAATGGTGAAAATTTATCCTAATCAAAAGGGTGCAAATATGTTAGAACTGAAAGGGTGTGAACAATTTGAAACCAAAATGGTGCAAACGGTATGGGAACAAAAAGGTGTGAACGGTTCAAGACCAAAGAGGTGCAATTGAATCATGACCAAATAGGTGTGAACGAGTCGTGATCAAAGAGGTGTGAATGATTTGTGACCAAAGGAGTATAAACATATCATCACCGAATGGATGCAAATGTATCATCACTGAAAGGGTACGAATGTACCATCACCGAAAGGGTGTAAATGTAATCATCACCAAAAAGTGTGAATGCAACATCACCAAAAAGTATGAATGCAACATCACCAAAGAAGTGTGAATGTAACGTTGCTGAAAGGGTGCGAACGTTATGCTACTAAAAAGTTACGAACGTTATGTCCTCAGAATAAAGTGACTTGCATCATCCGGAATGTTGGTCTGTATGGATGCAAGTGGCTTGCAGTTAAGGCCAAGTTGCCATGACTAAACAATATACTGTTCATGGACAGTCATATAGACCATGATCCATGGGTAAAGATCGACAGCTCATAAAGAGGTGTATATGAAGCAACCCGAAAAGTATTATTGTGTCTTGTAATGAGTATAAAGTGTATACATTTATTTGTATGGGTTAAAAAGTACATAAGGAATGACATCAAATGTTTGATGAGAATTTATTATTAAGTGGTTTAAGTTAAACCAATATGATACGTGTTTATATAGCAAATTGACAAGTCCAGTAATGGAGTATAATAATAGAATAATCATTTGATTGTATGTTGATGACAAATTGATTTTTGGTAATGACCTTAGACAAGTAGAATTTATAAAAACATTATTGTTATCAAATTTTGCAATGAAAGACATGGGAGGTGGATGTGATTTTTGAATTTTGAATCAAACATTGCTAGTAAAGAACTTTGACATAATCTCATTACATTGAGAAATTTCTTAAGAAGTTTAGTTGTGAGATTGTTCTCCAGTGAACACTCCTATTGATGCGAGTGTGAAACTTGTGCCTGATACAAGACAAGCAATATCATAACTTGAGTATTTAAAAGTGATGGTTTCTAAATGAATGTAACATCACCAAAAGGGTGCAAATGTAACGTTGTCGAAAGGGTGTGAACGTTATGCTACTAAAAAAGTACAAACAATATGTCACCAAAATAATGTAACTTGCATCATCCAGAATGTTGGTCCGTATTGATGCAAGTGGCTTGTAGTTAAAGTCAAGTTTTCATGAGTAGACAACATATTGTTCATGGACGGTGATATAGACCATGATCTATGGGTAAGGATCTACTGCTCATAAAGAGATGTATATGAAGCAATCCAAAAAGTCTTATTGTGCCTTGTAACGAGTATAAAATGTATATATTTATTTGTATGGATTAAGAAATCACCTAAGGAATGACATCAAATGTTTGATGAGAATTTCTTATTAAGTGGTTTAAGTTAAACCAATATGATATGTGTTTATATAGCAAATTGGCAAGTCCAATAATGAAGTACAGTAATGGAATAATCATTTGATTTTATTGATTTTTTGTTGATGACAAATTAATTTTTAGTCATGACCTTAGACAAGTAAAATTTATAAAAGCATTATTGTTATCAAGTTTTGCAATGAAAGACATGAATGAGTTGAATGTGATTTTTGAAATTTGAATCAAATATTGCTAATAAAGAACTTTGACACAATCTCATTACATTGAGAAAATTCTTAAGAAGTTCAGTTTTGAGATTATTCTCCAATGAACACTCCCATGGATGCGAGTGTGAAACTTGTGCCCTATACAGGGCAAGCAATATCATAATTCGAGTATTTAAAAGTGATGGTTTCTAAATGCATGCCATGATAAGCACTAGGCGAGCTGAAGCTTATGCTATAGAGAGATTGAATAGATACACTAGTAGTTTTAGTACTCAACAATGATATGTCTTAAAATGGGTGCTCAAGTACTTGTGTTTGGAGATGTGTCATTCCATGGGATTCCAAGAAGTAAACTTGCATAAAAATTGATTATTAAATAAGAATTTGTAGCATTATCATACGCCGGTAAAGAGGTATATTGGCTAAATAATTGAATTTAAGTGATTTTGTTGTAGCCTAAATAATATCACCAGTTTCTATCTATTTTGATAGTGAAGAAGTCTTGGTTAAGGTTTATAATTAAGTGTATAATGGTAACTCGCGACATGGCATTAGATATAGCACATTATGTGAGTTGATCATTCACGGGGTGAATACCAAAGAGTTTGTTCGGTCTCAAAGAAATGTAGCTTATCATTTGACGAAATGATTAGCTAGAGACTTGATAATTGAGTAAGTTAAGAGATGAGTTTAAGGTTCATTTGAAATCTTTAGTTATGGGATACCAAATTATCCTTTAAAACGACATTAGAAGATGAATTCAATGTGGAAAGCCTATAGCCAAGGTATGTGATTGAACCTGCTAAAAAGAGATATGTTGAAATGTTATTCTTAATAGATACTTTGAAAAAATACTTTTGTAGGTGCATAATTAAAATTTTCTATTTATATGAACGTGAAGTAATGCCGTTCCAATAACTTGGAACTTGGTTTTGTATAAATTCATGAACGGATATGAATATATGGCTTATAATAGTGTCGAGTAAACACTTAGAGCAGTGTGTAAACAAGTTTATGTGCTCAAAATGGGTTGAAGGATTCAATCCGTATGACATCCTGATTCTCAGACATTTGGAATGTGTAATACACTAAGATAAAAATTCAATTCTTCAAATATTTTCAACATTTTTATTTATGCATGAGTTTGATATATGTATTATTTATTTAAAGAATATATGATTACACCCAAATGGAAGAAGATTGTTGGATATTTAAGTGAATCTTTGTAACTATTAAAGTGAAACACTGCAATTGTTTAGTTGAAGAATTGCAATTCTTTGTGATTGTAACTATTAGTGATGAACCGTTGCAACTTTGGATGATAAACCGTTGCAATAGATGGTGATTAAAGCTTTTGCTGATGAACTACTGTGACTTTTGGTTAAATATTGCAATTGTTGGTATTAATAGTTGCAACTTTTTGCTAACCATTGCAACGCTCTGTACTCTATATAAAGAGTTAAAAGAATTTACAAATTATAACTGGAAAAACTTGTACAACTTGTATAATTTGAACAAGAGAAAATCAGAAACTAATTATTAGTTAGAAATAGAAAGATTTTCATTATTCAAAGATCATCAAAAACTTTTGAAAAAATACATAGAAATACTAAAACTATATTTGTAATTTTTTTATCTTAACATATAACAAAAATAAAAATTTAATTATCTTATCTAACAAAAAAATTTCATATAATCCAAAAAATTGGGATTAAATCAAAATATTATTTAAAAAAAAATATTTATGCGCAATTCAAATATTATTCAAATTTATAGTTCATATACATTCGAGTTACCAACTCAAATCACCAACACAAGTGCTGTTAGCCCACGTATTGTATGATGAATCAAACCGAGAGAAATTATATGTAACAAAACCGAAGCTTCGTGAGGATTAGCCGACTGAATAGTGTCACAAAGAAAAGCATTTAAAATGAAAAAAATATATAATTGGGTAAATGTTGAGGAAGGAACTATAATAATCTCACGTGCTACTGAGACAAAAGAAGGAGACAGAGACAAGATATGTTCCGAGAAGATCCAAAGCATTCCTCGTGACACTGTTCCTATCTCCTATCTTCATTTCTTTTTTCATCATCTTCTTCTTCTTGGGGGACCAAAAACACTTCAACTGATATAAGGCCATTTTTTTCTTGTCATAATCTATTCGGAGAGACATATTAGTTAGTTTGATTGTGTTTAACTTTTCGGTATCTGTCGTCAATTTTTAACGCTCGATTCATAGATTTTCTTTACGTATCTTCAATCAAGCTATCTTGTCATTAGTATAGTGTTTTCTTACGAATTATCTGAACCTCAAAACAGAAAATAACTATGATATTATGTATAGTATATACATTACCTTGGAAATCTTACGGTTTTTATTAAAATATTGAGAATAAGACAAATATACAATATACAATTGAATTTTTGATCTTATATAAAAGAATAAGTCATTAACAAATGTGAAATAATAATTCGGGAAGTCTCAAAAAAGAAAATTTAGAAACAAGTCTCATATTCTCAATAATGTATTTTTATTGTATACTAAATCTATAATAACTAGGGGTTCCATATGAAAAGAATTTAGTATTTTTAGCGTCAATTGGACCCGGGTCGACAGATACCAGATCATTTAGGTCATGCCTTTGACCGGTCATAAGATGGAAAACTAAAAACTTGATTGGTAGATCAATATTAGTGAATCGTTTTTCTTTTCTTTTACTCAATTTTTGTTTTATAGTTAGGGAAACGTTTGAGGGTGTTTCAAAAAAAAAAAAAAAAAAAAGCTAGGGAAACGTCCAACTCCTCCTTAGTGCAAAGCTTAATTGAATTGCATTAGTGTCTCAATCATAGTTGGACTATATATATTGTCGCACGTAACGTATTTTTGTTGCATTTGTGCTGCCAACATGCATGTCTCTCAGACAGATCTCACACACCTCTACTAAATGTTATACATTGCCTTTGTACGATAATAAATTATGCAAAAACATTAGCATTTCGTATTCTAATTAGTCTGAGTGGAACTATGATTTTAACAAAAAAACATATCATTTTATGTAAACCAAGCGGAACCGCAGTCTTGTTGTTCGACAGAGAAAATCAAATCCATAATCTCTACGAATTTAAGCCATGAGACCCTAGATTATCGGCCACCATGCCACTATAGAGATTAGCATGCATGTGTCAGTTGTAGACAAACAAAAAAAACTTTTGATGATGCACTAATAGAGAATTGAACTAGATTCGTAGCAGATGTTTCTGGTCGTCCTTGAATGGCACTATATGAGAAGGAACATCCAGCTAATCAATTCCCATAATACACCAATTAATTTTGTCTCAGATCTTCATTTTATAGTTTAGAAACTTCAAGAACTCAATCATGAATAAGAATAACTCTCTTATTATTAAAAAAATAAAAATAATTAAAAACTTTAATCTCACAATCTATCAATCTCTAAACCATAAGTTATGCAACACTTTTGCATCTTCTTATATAGAGATTAATAACTCTTAATCCTATTAGTTAATATATCTAGATAACTCATAAACATATTAGTATTCATAATTTCCATAACTTGGTAGAATTAGTTCTTAAACTTATTTCTTAAGTTTTCTTTTCTTTCAAACTTAATCCAACATTCTTCTTCTTAAGCTTGAAATCCATTTTCGACAAGTCTTCATCAATGCCTCTCATCTCCTTGAGCTTCAATTTCCAGAATGCCTTCATCATGATATTGCTTCTCTATTCACTCCCAGGTGTATGCCGATGTAATTTTTGAAGCCATATATCTTGTTTTTAGCTTTTGTCTCTGCCATGTCTTTAGCTTCATATGACGGTAACACAACGTCTCTGGTTTGATTGAACCCCACATAATTTATCTTTCACCATCATAAAATATATATCATGCCACATTCTTGCCATCATCCTGGTCAATTCTATGACTTCTACCAATATCTCTAACAATTTGTATCTCAATAGTTGCATGTATCTTCATTGCAGTTCTACGAAACACTTCAAATTTTTTTCATATCTCGTCTTATCATCCACACACAGCAAGATATCTCCGGTCTGGTCTTACAATAGCCATTATTCCTCATGTATCTTGTAGCATCGCTGTCACTTTGCGGTTCAGACTTTGATAGCTTCAACCCATATTCCATCAGTGTATGTATCATACTATAATTCTCCATTCCAATTTCTTCCAGATTACTCATGTCGAAACGCATTTCCATCTCCCATTTAATAACTTCAGTGGAGATATCATCTAATGCAACTTTCAGATTCTCAAACCTCTTAAGTTCCACTTGGACGTGTTCTTTCTTTGCTAATTTGAGAGCCTGTATACGCTCCTCTTCCAACTTCTTTTTTCCTGCTCTAAAAACTTCTCTCTCTCCCTTGAATAAGTTGCAAATTCTTCTAGTTTGTCTTTAATACAATACCCCAGCTCTCTTTTCTGCGTCTCAATGTCCAACAAGAGGTCAACTCGTTCGTGATGTATCTTACTACGCCACTTTGAATCCTCCTTCACCATTTTATTCATAAATTCTTCATGCTCTAGGTTTAGCGCTTCCACATCAATTTTGTTTTGACTCCTCAATGCATCCCTTTCCTCCTGGACGTTATCACGCTTTTTCGTAAGATACATTGAGAAAACCTTCCGAGTAATGTACTCTGTTTTTTCTTGTAACTCTTCCTTTTTTTACATTAATGTGTTCCCTCTCAACTTGAAATTTAGTTTCTCCACCGAAAATCCATCTGATTCAGCCAGCCGTTTAAGCTTTTGACCCCTCAAATAATCTAAGTATAACTTTCTAAGTTTATCCTTCTCATTTTCCAGTAGAGTTGTCTTATGATTGATATCTTCCTTTGTAGCACTAAAGTGATTTTCTTTCTCGTGAGTAGTAATGTTAGCCGCCTTGTATGTGCCCTGAACTGGAAGACCATTCCCAATATCCAGAAGACAGACTTGGCATGTGTTCTTCAACTTGGAGTAAGTCTGACTTATTTCTGGTTTCCTGTACCTCTCAGTCCGGCCAGGTTGCCACCTAAATACCGTGAAAAGCCATGTACATACCTTGCATTCTTTCTTATAATTTGCTAGTACCATTCCCAAGTAAGGATTATCACAAAGGACATAACAAATATGTCTTATAATCATGAAGAGGAGGCAGAGGAGGAAAATAATAAGATGATACTAAGAGATCATAAAGCTAATGGATGTGAACGATCCGAGTTTTCAATCATGTGTCAATCTTGCCTTTGCTAGTACCATTCTCAAGTAAGGATTGTCACAAAGGCAAGATTGACAGAGGATTGAAAACTCGGATAGTTCACATCCATTAGCTTTATGATCTCTTAGTATCATCTTATTATTTTCCTCCTATGTCTCCTCTTCATGATTATAAGACATCTCTGTTATGTCCTTTTCTTTCTTTTCCAATGCTCTTAGTTGAATTTCCAAGTCATGTGAAAAGTTCTTAGTTTCAGCGACTTTTAGTTTTACTCTTTCACTTTCTACTTCAGTGCGGTCATCTCTCAAGATATGCATACACGACAACACACTTATGTTATGTTCCTCGATTTCCTCTAGTTTTTTTTTCTAATAATAGTTCCTTTTTCTCATCTGCTCTCTTGAAGATAACAATGTTTCCCATGAAGAAACAGGCTCGAATCTCATATCAGTCAGAATCTTCTTCACTCTCCTGACGTCTGTTATTTTCTCCATAAGTTCAGTTTCAGCTCCCAGACGTTCTGCTCTTGCATGCATTACCAAAGTGTGTTTTATAAATCTGTCGCGTTGTTGGAGTTTAATGGAACGTGCTAAAGTCTTCCTCTTTGTTAAAAGGTTCTTCGGCCTCAACTTTGACGAACGCTTATACTTTTTTTCTCTATAAACAATAACGGCATATAATTTAGAGACCTTGTCTATAGAGACCAAACCTCTTCCACCTTAGCCAAACCACGTTCAGCTTTCAATAGCTTTCTCTCAGCAAAAACAAGTTCTTTTCCAGCTTCCTGACAAGATTATTATGCCTCAGTTTTGTAACCTCGTGTTTCACTTCTTCTGCATTGTGAACATCGTCCAGATTCATTCCCCACTTACATGCCACGTCAAGTGTTTCACCAAGAGTACCACCAGAAACAAGTTCATTACTAGGTTCAGTACTTGGGGCAATCAGGGCCGATGATCCTTCTCTTAAACGTGCCTCTTCTTCTTCGTCTTGTAAGCTCCTTATAATTTTATCTTGCACCACCAATGCCTCAGCTACTTCTCGTGACAAAAGTTCTTTCCTCGGTAGAAAACAAAGTAGTTTTTGTTCCTAGAGAGCAGTATCTCTCCTATCAGTTTCTTGAAGTTTTCAACCATTCTCTCACTGGTGGTTAACTGTACACCACATTTAATCGCAATCTTTGCAAGCATACTCTTTTTCTTCCTAGGTTTGTGTGCTGTATTTCCCACATCACAATCAACACGCCTTCTCTTTCCCTTATCTATCTTAGCACCATCATCATCACTGTTGACGAATGCTTTCTTACGACTTTGATGAACTTTGGAGCTTTCAGTGTTTACTGTCTCATCACCACCAGATGCCCTCTTGTGGTTCTTCTTCTTCTTTGCTTTGTGATGTGTGAGGGTTCTTTGAGATTGAACCGCAACCTTACTCATCGTCGTCATCTCTTTATCCGTGTCAGACTCCGACGAGTCTAACTTGCATGAATGCATTCACCACCATAACCATTACAATTCGCCATGATGTTTGTTTAAGTCCGAGTTTAGGGTTTGAACAAAGAAACTTAGTAGAGATCCAATATCCAACATGTTGCTCTGATACCAATTATAGCTTAGAAACTTCAAGAACTCAATCATGAATAAGAATAACTCTCTTATAATTTCAAGGAAAATAACTCAAAAACCTTAAGCTCACAATCTCTCAATCTCTAAACCATAAGTTAAACGACACTTTTGCATCTTCTTATATAACAATTCATAATTCTATTATGTAATATATAGACAACTTCTAAATATATTAGTATTCTTAATTTTTATAATTCGGAGGATTAGGTCTTTATTTATTTTTCAAGTTTCCTTTTTTTCGAGCTTAATCCGACACATATTATTCTTGCAAAATTAAATCATACAGAAAGTAGCATCTACGACCATAGCCATATGTCGTCCGAATCATAAAGTAAATGACTTGATATAGTATTATTTCCTAATAGAATCTTATTAAATAAAAACGGGTTTAAAAGTTTTTTTTTTTGCTAAAAGCAGGTCTAAAAGTTACTTCCAGAAATTGTTTGGGGTTTAGTAGTAACGTAAGAGGGTTAGTTTTTGTGTGTTTCCAATTCAAACCATTTTTGATATGAATGAGTATGAATGGTGACCAAGAAACGATGAAGAATAATGTATTTTTTAACATTCTTTAAAAGAATTATTATCCACAAAGAATAATTTTTTTTTTCATTCCCTCTCATTCCTTTATTTTATAGAAAAACAAGAAAACAAAATTATTCCTTGTTAAATTAGAAAATGAACAATCATTCACTTTCATTCCTATTATTTATTCATCTACAAATTCCTATTATTTATTCATCTACGTTTTTTCCTATTCCTTTTTTTGTTTTAAAATTGTCACTAGTCGAACTCGAAGTGATATTCTTAAAACTGGAATTTGCAAATGTTTAAACTTTAAGCGTGAGGGACATTGTAGGCATAAACCCAAATTTCCATAAAAAATTGTTAGCCAATAAATAAATACTATATAGTCATCAAGATTAAATCTGATCGATAAAAATTGGCCGACGTTGAACACCAGGCTACAAGTCTACAATAGTTTAATTGAAATATACCTTTTGACATAACAACAACAACAAATCAATATAAGAAGGAACCAAATGTATGTGTTGTTATAATTATGCCGATAAATCCCGACAAGAAAACATTAGAACTAGCTATTTCATGATTCATCACGTCATTGTACTTGAAAAGTTAAGTTGCAAACCAACAGATTGATCAAAATGATGTAAGGGTTATGTTTGCTTAGTGGTCAATTCACGTTTTACTAAAATTTGGCCCGTAAAGATTTGATTAGATTCAAGTAATATAAACCAGGGAAAAAAACAGATGGATCAAGTTACAAAAAAAAAAAAGTAATACTCCTTCCGTTTCAGATTAAGTGTCGTTGTAGAATAAAATTTTCGTTTCAAAATAAGTGTCGTTTTATAGTTTCAATGCAAAATTTATTGATTTTTTATTTGAATCTATTTTTCTATTGGTTGAAATGTGGTTAGGTGTATTGGTAGTTGTGTTTTTATTTTGGAAATATGCAAAATTGAATGTTTTCTTAATATGTGTGTCGAAGTCTAAAACGACAACTAAAATGAAACGGAGGGAGTATAAACCAACAAAAACAATAATCTGAATTCATGCCTTTTGTCGGCGAGAATCAATTCGTTAAGTTGTCATAATATTCGATTAAGCAGCCGTATGTATACACATATGTATATATCATCTCTCTTAAAATTTACGTGATTTATGATCTCAGAATATATGCAACTTTTACATATTTAAATAAGTTTAGTATTGGTGTGCAGAAAAAAAAATGCAGACCAAGGGAATCGTGTGAAAAGAGATAAGGATAAGATATTAATTAGTTTTGGCATATATTCTCTCAGACAAATTACATTAATTCTCCTCATTTTCTCCGACTTTTTGCTGTAATCTGAGCATTATATCCACACACAAACCGTCTAACGTGCACATTGACCGATCGAACAAAACCTAAATAAAAATATATAATTTTTTTATAATTTTTAAATATAAATATATAAATTATGATATAAAATTTAATTTTTTAAAAAATCTTATTAAATTTAGAATTTATATTTTCAAAACAGATTTCAAATATATAAAAAATAAATATATGAACTTTTAAAATTATTTTATTATATTATTAAATATATTATTAATATTTTATTAATATGGCTCAAAAATAATAAGAGACAATCTTGTCCACACCAGTTATTCAATAAAAGTTAGATAAGGATGTGACACCAATATATTAATAAAAATGAAAAATGTAAGAAATGGCGATTGAGAAAACATAACTCTTAATTGTTTGCTTCTACAGTTTTATAATAGATATTTTATATAAAAAACTAAGTTGACTATGTATATTAGAATTACTCATTTACTAACTGAGTTTTCGCATACAAACATACGCAAATGTGTATTTGAATGTATGATTTCCCTTAAATATTATTTAAGAAGTAATTTATTATATGTCATTAGTACATTATTATTATTTTTTAAAAATGATAATATAACACACTAACAATAATGACATAACCCAAAATTTATTTTTATATAAGTATTTACATTTAATATTAATTTATATTATTGGTTTGTATCACTTATAGATAATCATTAATACAATAATAAGTAATATAGTAATAATAAAAATATTATAATATTATACACTTTTAAAAATATTATTGAATTATATTTTAATAATCACATAATTACTATTAGAAAAAAATCTACAAAATTTTAAGCATTTTTTAATTACAGGAAAATATAATGACATTTTAATAACCATAAATTATTTATTAATTATATTTTATGCAGTTTTTGAAAAAGATATATAATTTTAATATCTACAATTTTTTAAAATATTATTTAGTTTTACGTTTTGATAATTATATACTAACAAAATTTTCTCTTAATTATATAGAATAAAATTTTAAATTAATATATTTTAACCAAAAAGACAGATAGTTTTTTCCAAGATTATAATTTCAAATATATACATATATACTATTAAATATAAATTTAAGACCCATAGAAAGGTTCATAATAATTTTCAAAGGGGTGGTGCGGTCCACGGATGAACTTTCATTATCGGTATTTAAATGGACTGTAAGATAAATTCATATCCGCGTGACCATAAGGTAAAGTGTAGTAGGATGTCATCGTAGTTATCTTATTTCTTACATATAATTAAATTCTTGTGTTGTTGCTTAGCACTCCCAAAACTCGCTTACCACTAGACCACCACCTCGTGGTTATTTTTTTTCTTACATAAAACTAAACAATAATTATAATTAAATATTGTAATCAAATAATAAAATCAAAGATCAAAAATATATTATTTTATGTATAATTTAAATTTTAAAAATTGTCAAAACTACCACATTTCTAAAAATAAATAAATGAATATTTATAATCATAGGGTTAATTAATCTAGAAATTTAGAGTTTAGAGTTGAGAGATGGATTTTGGAATATAGATTTTAAGATTATATATATATATACAAATAAATACCTACATTTTCAAATTTCTTTTAAAAATAGATTCAAAAAGATTTTGGATTTCGGAAAAAAAAAGAAAATTTGCAAAAAATAATCTAAAGAAAAAATTTTAAAAGAGAAATTCTAAAATTTTTTTTAAAAAGTTTGAATTTGAAAAGTTATAATTTAAAAACTTTAAACAAAATTTTTTCGATAATTATTTCTATTTGTATATACAAAGCAATGATATAAGATTTTTTTATTTAATGAATAAAGTATTTTTGAAAAGTGTATTTAATAAAAGTAAATGTGATTAATGGTACCAATAATGTGGTAAAAGATTTTTTTTCTTTAAATTTTCGAACTTTTATTTATGGACATAGTGCTTGAAAACACCTAGAACCATATGTGATTTATGTGCTGAAATATTTCGGACCTTCTTTTTCCACCATTTGGTAATTTTTTACATTCAGTTTCTTTTTTTCGAAGCTAAATATGGTTATTGTATTTTTTTGTTGATGACTACATATTTTAGAATTTCTCATTTACTAACTGAATTTCCACATACAAAAGTACGCAAATGTGTATTTGAAAAATACACGATTACGTAAAACTTAAAAATATGTTTTATGTGCTGGAAATTACGTCAAATTTTGGAGAGATAAATTTTTTAGGAGTTTAGCAAAAAAAAAAATAATTTAAGAAGTAGAGATGATCTTGAGAAAAAATTAGTTTTTCTGTTTGGTTTCTGTTCGGTTTTTAGTTCTTGGTTTATATACACAGATATTTTTTTCGTTCAACATATTGCCCACACTAACTGAGCTGTATATTGTGTTCATCACACTAACCAATGGCTTCTCGAAATCACTTGCGGATAGAGTTTTAGTGGGCTTGAAAGGAAACCATTTGTTGCGGCCTATATAAGGTAAAAGTTCAAATAAATACAAATTATATTTCCACAGGGGAAGGCGAAGCGACGAGAAAGAGGAACCAAGAGGAAGGGGAGAGTGAGTGTTTTATCAGCCTTGTTTGGAATCTAGTAGCTTTGAATTTCATTAACTGGAAACTTGCTATCGTTCGGAACATTGAAAGAAGAATCGATTCTTTTTTGGATTAAAATAGTTTTCTTTCTTTTATGGATTTGACATTTACGTGCATATATATATATATGTTTGAAATGGTATATAAACTGTGGTTGCTTGTGTTAGATTGTTATGAACATTTGCTTTATTCAGATAAGGTAAACCATTGAAGTTAGGTTTTGTGTAGAACAATGGTAACACTAAAGAAGATGCTTTGTTTCTGTTTTATCACCAGATAGAGGACAATTGTTGATGATGGAGAGGATGGAGCAAACTAAGAGGAAAAGGGGTCGTCCTCGCAGTGATGAAAATGTTATAGGTCGGATGGTCTGTGGTGTGGTTGAAGGTACTTTCGAGGCTGCCTATTTTCTCAACCTCAAGGTCGCTGACACGGATAAGCATTTGAAAGGCATTGTTTCTTACCGGGCAAAGTCTCTCCACTTACTCCCACCACTGATTTGTTTCCCCAAACTAAGATGTTTGCAAGAGAACATCGCTCACTTACTCCAACCAAGAAAGACACTTGGAATTTTAACCAATCTGCTATGGATACAGAGAGGAAAGATGTTGGTGGCTCTTATGCAGAACCTGAGGGCCAAACCCTCTCTCTGATGCCACAGTTTTCCAGTGATGATGCACCAAAAGAAGATCATAAAGCTTGTGGAACAAGTAAGACATCGGTTACATTATTAACTACTACGTTACTTAAAAAGATTCATATATATGCTAAAGGTTTTCGTTGATTTATTTCCAGCACCTGAAACGAGTCGCAAGCAGGTCACAGGATCCAGCTCTACGCTAAGCCTTGACCTCTTTCAGAATGAGACTAAGCGTTCAGGAACTGAGGAGGAGGAGGAGGAATCTACTAAAGACGCTGAAACTCTTGGAATGGAGGAAAAAAAGGTTGATGATGAGCTTCAGCTTGAGCTTGGAAACACGAAAATGAGTGCTACAGCCACTGCAACTGAAACAAATCTTGATCAGTCTACTTCCCTCAAAAGGTGAGTTCTTGGCGAATTTGTTTGAAAGTAGAGAAGAAAGGGCGAAAGAACCAGAAGAAACTAATGTAGGTTCAGAGTGTGGCTTCCCAGGGGCATCAACAACAACACAAGTAGATGATTCTTAAGAAATGGATTGTAACAGAAACTGAAGAGCTTTTGTTTTCCTTCTTTTGGTTAGAAACTTAGAATAGTCGGCAAAATTTCCAGTCTCTCTCTCTTTGTGGCATTATGTTTTTGTCCCTTTGCCAACAAACACACATTTTGGCTAAATCTTTCTTTTGCATTAGGTTTTTCGCTTCGCGTTTATGCAACTTTGGTTATTCTTTCACAGTCCCATTTTCAGGAAGAAAAGACTAAGTTCTGGCTGAGCTGATGATAAACCAGTGGCTATATGCTAAAAAAGTAGTATGTTGCACAAGAAGTATACTTTTATTAAATTTAATAAAGCGACTGATAAAACAATAAGAACATACTATTTATTTATTTTTATTAAATATATTTCTAATATATATTAATAGATAACATTAAGAAAAATATAGTTAATTTATTTTATTTCATAATATTAAAAAATTATATTTATATTCAAAAATAAATTTTATAATTTTAAAATAAATTTTACAACAAAATATTATTCTAAAAAAATTCATATTTAAAATAGAAATTATTTATATAAATTAAATTATATTTTAAATGTGAAATATTATTTATTTTTTAAATATTTTATTTGTAAATTTATTTAAAAAAAAAATTGGATATAAATGTAATTTTTTGATATTATTAAATAAAATAAATTGATTATATATATTTTTTATAAATTAGAAATGCAAATACTCTATTAGAAGCTCATATGAAAGCATTGAGAATAGAACATTTAAAGAGCATTAGCATTTGGTAAGTGTTTTTCTAAATTTATTTCTAACAAATGTTGTTGGATAATAAAGAGCATTATGATTATGCTAATCAGGGCCGTGCCTGAATATTGTGGGCACTTAAGCATTAAAAAAAATTGTTCAAAAAATTCTTTACCTGTGTTTTGAACCCGTGATCCTAAAGTACTAGTATGGACTGTTACCAACGGTGCTGTAGGCATTTCTTGAAACAAAATTGGCCCTTAAAACTATTTATCTGATTTTTGCCTCCAAGCATGTGTTTGACCAGCTTTTAGTCATGCACGGCTCTGATGCTAATGCTTTGCCAATCAAAACTTAAATAATAATGCAAAAATGAAAATAGTGGTTAAGAGCATTTTCAACCTTCATTTTGGAGAAGAAAATAATGACTGAGTTTGAATATACTCTAAAGAGGTATTAGTTTTTTAATTGGAAACTAGCGTTGGGTTTGCTAGTCCGCGAGGATTTTGTTTTTTTTAGATTTAATATCTTTTCTATATTTTTGGAAAAAAAATTATTAACAGTTGACTAAGACATAATTTTTGTAAATATAATTTTTGGTTTATAATGCATTTATTTATTTATTTCTAGCTATGAATATTGCATAAGTCATATATTTGTGTATATATTTTATTGAATTGGATAATCGTTGGACTAATAGTTATATAAAATATTTATGCAATATAATACTTAAAATGGCTTTATATTTATTATATATTTTACATAAAAATTTATTTACATGTACGTTTTAGTTTAAATTTATATTGAATAATATCTTAGAATATCATAACAATATTTTGTTATACAATATTAAAGAATGATGTAAATTGACTAAATCAACATTAACATGTAAATAAACAAGACGGGTCTGAAAAAATAAAATTAGTTCACAATATTTTTATGTTTTTTTTGATAAAAATATAAAGAGAATTTTTTTTAAGTGAAAACTGAGTTTTAATAGATTATTTATGTTATTTACATTGGTAATGTGGACCAATATACGAAGCCCATAACTAATGTGTGTAAGTAAAGGTAAATCCCCTCCTTTCATAAACGTATGTACATGAGTATATATGCTCATATCAGTTACATAATATCAGGGATAGCTCCCTAGAATATCTCTACGTATCTAACCAAATACAGAATATTATTTGGTATCTAATACCCTCCCTCAGTTGTAGCGTGGGGCTCAGACACGCCTAAACTGGACCTGAAGCTTGAGTATAGCGTTGAGGGAAGACCCTTAGTAAAGATATCTGCATACTGCGATGAAGCTGGGATGTGAAGCACACGAATTTGTCCCATTTGGACCTTCTCGCGGACGAAGTGGATATCGATTTCCACGTGTTTTGTTCTTTGGTGTTGCACAGGATTGGAGGATAGGTAGACCGCACTTATGTTGTCGCAGTAGACGATTGTAGCTTGTTTAAGTGGACAATGCATCTCAAGCAACAAATTGCGTATCCCACAAGTTTCAGCCACTGCGTTGGCAACGCCTTTGTACTCGGCTTCTGCGCTTGAGCGGGAGACCGTTGGTTGTCGCTTAGCAGACCATGAGAGTAGGTTGTCTCCCAAGAACACGCAAAAACCTGACGTTGATCTTCGAGTTGATGGACAACCAGCCCAGTCCGCGTCCGAGTATGCCGTGAGATTCATCTTTTGATGACGTAGCAGTTGCAGGCCTTTGGTCTTTGTTCCTTGTATATATCGCAGGATGCGACGAAGAGCTTGAAGATGGAGTTCTCGCGGGTCGTGCATGAAAAGACATATCTGCTGGACAGCATATGCTATATCTGGTCGCGAGAATGTGAGGTATTGAAGCGCGCCTGCCAAGCTCCTGTATTCTGTTGGATTGGCCACCGGTTGTCCTGCGTCATCTTTTAGCTTCGACTTCATGTCTACAGGTGTAGTGCAAGGTTTACATTGCTGCATGCCGGCTCGTTCCAATATCTCCTCCGTGTAATGTGTTTGATTGAGGAAAAGGCCCTTGTCGTTGAAGATCGCTGAGATTCCGAGGAAGGAGTTGAGACGACCACCATCAGTCATTGGAAACTCTTTCTTCATAGCACTGATGATGTTGTTTTTCAAAGCAGTAGAGGATGCTGTGACTATTATGTCATCGACATATAGTAATAGATAGGCCATGTCGCTTCCATTCCTGTAAACAAAAAGACTTGTATCGCTTTTGGTTTGTTTAAAACCTTGGTTAGTAATGAAACCAACAAATCTTGCATTCCAAGCTCTGGGAGCCTGCTTTAACCCATATATTGAGCGCCTGAGTTTACAGACATGGTCTGGTTTGTTTTTGTCTACGAAACCAGGGGGTTGGAACATGTAAACAGTTTCGTCCAGGTTCCCATGTAGGAATGCATTCTGAACATCCAGTTGATTAATGTCCCAGTCGCGAGACAGAGCAACATGAAGAACAGTCCTGATTGTTAGGGGCTTCACAACAGGGCTGAATGTCTCTGAAAAATCAATTCCCTCCTCTTGCGATTTACCATTTGCCACTAATCTCGATTTGTGGCTTTTGAAGTTGCCATGAGCGTCATACTTGTGCTTGAACAGCCACATTGACCTGACAATATTAGTATTCGGCGGTCGAGGTACAAGATCATACGTTCCAGATTTAATAATTGCATCGTACTCATTGTGCATAGACGGATTCCAAAAAGGGTCAAGAAGTGCCTTAACATGGCTGTTTGGAAGTGGGGATTTTATTTGAGTGTGAAGAGAGAGAATTTGTTTGGGTTTGCGGATGCCATGTTGCGAACGAGTCGACATTCGATGCCTAGGAGCCTCGAGCTCTGCTGGAGCAGGCTGAGTTGGCGGTATTGTCGTTACCGTGGGCACCGGTTGATTTGGAGGTATTGGATTTGGACTTTGGAGAAGTTGACGGAATAACGGAGAAGGCTCTATTTCTGTGTTTAAGAAATCATAGTCTGATTCTTTGTTTGGAACAGATTGTTGGTATGGAAACGAGTTTTCATCAAAATGCACATCGCAAGCGATAATGATCTTTCTGGTTTGGAGATCAAAGCATCGATACCCTTTGTGAAAGAGAGGATACCCGAGGAGGATGCATTTGGAGGAACGAGGAGAAAGCTTAGGAGTTGTTTTGTGATTTTGATTCGGGTAACAGAGGCAACCGAAAACTCTTAGATGGGAGTAAGAAACTGGTTTGTTGAATAGCTTTGTGAAAGGAACACTGTTTTGAATAGCTTTTGAGGGGAGAAGATTTAGAATATGAACAGATGTGTGAAGAGCTTCTACCCAGAATTTCGATGGGAGATTTGCTTGGAAGAGGAGACTGCGGACAGAGTTATTAATGGTCCGAATCATCCTCTCGGAACGACCGTTTTGCTGAGAGGTGAATGGGCATGAGAATCTGAAGGTCGTTCCTTTCGAAGCAAAGAAATCATGGAATTGTGAGTTGTTATATTCACCTCCATTGTCACATTGCAATGACTGGATTTCTTTGTTGAAGTGAGTTTTGACATACGTGGCGAATTGTACATATTTTGAGAAAACCTCATGCTTGTAGCGTAGAGGAAACACCCATAGGAAATGAGAATATTGGTCTAGGAACAGAACATAGTACTTAATGCCACTTATGCTGGATATTGGAGATGTCCAGAGATCGGAGTGGACAATTTGAAAAGGTGTAGTGACAGAAGAATCAGAGGAAAGAAATGGTGTTTTAATTTGTTTGCCGAGTTGGCAGGCACTACAAAGAGGAGAATGATCTCGTTTATTACAACTTAAAATCGAAGAAGAAATTAAACTTTGCAGAGTTTGATTGCTCGTGTGAGCAAGGCGACGATGCCAAGTTTGAGAGGTAGTAGTGAGAAGAGCCTGAGGTTGGTAGAAAGCTTTATTTGGTGAGGGGAAGACAGGATAGAGATCGCCAGTGCTATCACTGCGGAGCAGTATCCTCCGAGTTCGAAGATCCTTCACAGAGAAACCAAAAGGATCAAATTCGATTGAGCATTTATTATCTTTTGTAAACTGGCGAACAGAAATCAAGTTCTTTATGATTGAGGGAGTGATAAGGATTGATTTAAGAGATAGAGGTCGGGATTTGGAGGCAAACGAGAAGGAACCAGATTGAGTTATCGGAAGACAATGACCATTGGCGACTGTCACAGATTTTCCGATGCCAAGATTAAAAACGGAAGTAAGATTACCTGCAGAATTGGTGAGGTGAGCTGTGGCTCCCGTGTCCATGTACCACTGATTGTCTGAAGGATCCATGAGCGTCATGGTGTTAAACGCCGTTGCAAAATCCATCGTGGGTTGAGCTCCATTGTTTTGTCCTTGCGCTTGCATCGCCTGAGCTGGAACCCCGGGTCTCGGTCCAAGAATTCCTTGTTGGGGATATTGTTGTTGCTGAGCCCACTGATAGTATTGTTGAGGATTCCACATCGGATAGTTGTTCCAGACAGGTACATTCCATTGCTGATATTGACCTCGCGGTTGATTGTTGAAGCCACGACCACGGCCTCGGTAGTTGTTACGCCTGCCTCCTCTGTTCTGAAAGAACCGTGGTTGCTGTTGTTGCTGAGATGGAGTGTTACGTTTTCCTTCTGTTGTGACAGCAACATTTAGTACCTTGTCTGATGAGGAAGTATCCTTGTGTGATGAAGTCTTCTTGCCCTTTTTGAGTCTGTCTTCCTCAAGGATCAGCATGGATCGCGCTTGATCAAAGGTGGGAAAGGGCTGACGATGGATGATGACATTTATAATGTTGTCATACTTGTCATTGAGGCCATTCAACAAGTAGGTCACCAAGGTGCGTTCATTGACTGGAGCATCAACATTCGTAAGAAGATCTGCGATCGACTTCATCTCCTGGCAGTATGAATGAATAGAGAGATCTCCTATTTCTTTTGTTCGCAGGTCATGATCCAGCTGGATAGCTCTGGCCTCCTTGTTGTCACGGAAGAAATTTTCAATTCTGTCCCAGATTTCTCGAGACGTTCCCCCTGTCTTGAAGGTGCTACGGAAGAGATTTTTCGATAACGTTCCGTACAGCCAGAGCTTCACCAATCCATCTCTTTTTGTCCAAGCAACATCGTTATCATCAGCAGGAAGGACAGTACCGTCGAGATGTCCGGAGACATCGAAGCTTTGACAGTGTGTGAGGAAAAGCTCCCTCCAAGCATCGTAGTTATGGTCATCAACATCCAGAGTGAGAGGGATGTGAGATTTGATATTAGTAACGCCATAAGCGCGTTCAAGTATGGCAGGGGCGGCCATTGATGAGAAGGAGATGTGAGCAGCGAGAAGAGAAAAGAGTTATAGAGAAGAAGAAAGAGAATGGTTCAGGATCGATGAACGCTTTGATACCATGTAAGTAAAGGTAAATCCCCTCCTTTCATTAACGTATGTACATGAGTATATATGCTCATATCAGTTACAGAATATCAGGGATAGCTCCCTAGAATATCTCTACGTATCTAACCAAATACAGAATATTATTTGGTATCTAATAATGTGGACATTCTACAGTTTTTAATTTCTTTATTTCGAAAATGTCAAATGGACTAAGGATATGCAATATACAATACAGCCATCATGTGTTTAACTGTGTAAATCATCTTGTATTTTCTTAGGGACACAAAGACGTCATCAATATATATGATTTAAGAAACCGATTTTGCCAGACAGGCCTGATGCCAGATGTTATTTTGTTGCGTAAGTTTATCAGAACAAAGTAAAAAACAAGTTTAAGTTTATCAATGGTGGATTTTAATTTCAAATAATATATGTAGCGATCTATATATACTCTTGAGATCTCAGATCTAATTATATCAACTCTGATTAGTGATTACAGATAGTTTTTTTTTTTTTTTTTTTTTTTTTGCTAACTTTTGATTACAGTTAAGTTGATCATAAAGTTTTGGTTCTCAAAATTTAAAGTTAAATTCTTAGAGCTCTAGAGTGAATTTTGAATAATCGAAACTATATCTTAACAAAGTCGAGTAGTTTTTAGTTAGTTATGAACATCATTATTTTTTAGATTCGAAGAGCCTTTACGGCCACATACGTTAGAATTCAAAAGCCGCGAGTGCTTTGTTTTGGTATTTAATAATGCAGTGTTCATAAAGGTGGCGGCCGCCGGCCGTAGTAGCCGTAGTGATAACATAGGTTTGAATTTTTCGTTCACACATGTAGGCCTGGGCAAATTATCCGGATCCGAAGTTCCGAACCGGATCCGATCCGAATTTTAAGGTACCGAACCGAACCCGATCCGACATAGATATCCGAACGGTACCTAATTTTCTATATCCGAAGAACCGGATCCGAACCCGATCCGAACCCGAAAATTACGGGTATCCGAATACAAATATATATCTACAAATATTAGTTATATTAATACTTATAATAATTATAATATTGAAAATTATAATAATATTTTAAATATATTAGTTATTTTCGATAATTTAGATACTTTAGTTACTTTTGGATATTCTTGTATACGTTTGGATATAAAAAAGCAGTTTTTAATCGGATATTTCGGATTAGAAACATGTATTTTCGGTTATGATCGGGTAAAATTAAGTCAATCCAAACCGGAACCGAATTTTTTTCGGTTCTTTCGGATATACCCGATAATATCCGGATCCGGCAAGTACCGAACCGAACCCGAACCGAAATTTATAATTATCCGAACGGTACCAATTTTCCTATATCCAAATTATCCGAAATCCGAAATACCCGATCCGAACCCGATCCGATACCCGAATGCCCAGCCCTACACACATGTATTATAAGATGCTAAAAACGCACATATCTTAGAGTATGCATGGACATTTGGGTATCTGTTCAGATTTGAATTGGGTATTTCAAATTTTAGGGTATTTCAATATAGAAATTTAAAACATGTTCGAGTATTTTTATATATTAGGTCGGGTTCGGAAATTTTTTATTCGAATTCAGTTATTTTGGATTGGGTTTGAATATTTTAGATTTTGTTTAAAAAAAAAAAAAATCAAATTCTTCATTACTCAAGTTTTTTATACTTAAAATTTTATAATTAATTTATATGAATTTTAAAAAATTTAATAAGTTGAACGATAAATAGGTTTGAAAATAAAATTTTGAAAATAGAAAAACACTAATTTAGTGTTATTTTAAAATTTTAAATTTAACTTTTATTAATGCATAAAATAAAAAGTTTGACCTGCATTTTAATTAAATAGCAAATCATTTTGTCCGAAATTATATGTATAATATATTATTTTAAGCCATGTATAACATTAATATAAATATTTTAAATAAAATAAGAGAACTAAACTAGAAATATAGGATTAAATATATATATATATATATATATGTTTGGTTATTTTTGAATATCTATTCAAGTTTGGATATTATCCATTCGAGTTTAGATATTCAATCTCTCCTAACTCAATATCTATTCGGATATTTTGCTACTTTAGTTCGGATTTCGGTTTGTTTTTTTCGTTCAGATTCTGGTTCGGATTCAAGTATCGGGTAAAATGCCCAACCTTATTTTAGATTGTCTCCAAAAGTGAACAATAAAAAAAGTGATTACTCTATAAATTGAGTAATGCATTTTTTGTTTGTTCATTATTCTATTTTCCACTCTATTTTACAGTAAATTATAAAGTGGGTTGGAGATGATCTTGCAATATAAATACAGTTATATTATAAATTATTTGCCACATCATCATTTTCTCCAAAAAGAATTACACCTCTAAGAATACTTCATTTTAACTAGTAAATAACTAGACCAAATAATATAAAGATTCATTTTAAGTTAATAATTTTGCTTAAAATGAGATTAATTTTGAAATAAAAATTTTATTCTACAATGATAATAAAAAAAAAAATTGTTTTAGGTATTTTAAAGTTGTTAAATAAGATATGTTTAGCCGGCCAACAAGTATTAGGTTAAGAAACTTCTCATGTGGTATCATTTTTTAAATCTCAAAAATATCTATTTGCTTTTAATCAAAGCTATTAAGTTTTGTAACATGAACTTAAGTATACAAGGCGATTACTCAGCATTATCTCTTACAGGGATTATTTATTAAAATAATTATGTGATATTATTAAAAAATATTAAAATGGGTCAGAAAAGAGGTTTGAACTTGTGACATGAAAATCAAATCTCTCAGCAAAAATTAAACATATGTAAGTTAAATTCATTTATTTGTAAAAGTTATAGGGGTCAACTGACTTCCTTCCCACCACATGGCTCCGTCATTGGTCCCAACTAGTTTTAGCCAAACTATAAAAAACTTTATACCAAGTTTTCAGTTGAAATCACAAGATTAATTTTACTTTGAAAAACAAAAAAAAAAATCCTTAAAATATCACAAATTGAATATTTTTTAAAAAAATATATCCAGTGAAAAATATTTAAACATTTGGATTTAAATTTTAATAATTATTTTAAGGATTTTGTATTTAAAGAATGCTGGAATATAATTTTTGTATGCTTTATAAATCATTCTTAAACATTTATAAATAATTTAAGAAAGTAAATTTATGCTTTTCATCATAAATTTATTTTTAGGAAAATAATTATCCATTAGTTAAATGTGAATTTAAAAAATAATAACAAAATTGTGTTAAAATTGAAATTTTACTTTGAAAAAACGGAATGACAGACAACCCCACGAATTTGTATCTAGTGAAAGAGATTTGTTTGTACCAAAACGAAAAAACAAAATGAATATATCAATTAGTAACTCTTTTGAAAAGTTATGCTGTCTTCTTTCTTTGTTATAAGTTAAGTCTAAGATTCATATCTTAATTATTTCTTTGGTGGAACCAATATTTGTCGCTTTTTGGGTAAAGCATAACATAGAAACAAAATGTTAAAAGAAAAAAACAAAGAGAAACCAATTAAGTGATAGTAGGTCCAGAACCAGGTAATGCTGAGTTTAGATTTGAACAAAGACAAAGACGTATCCCAAAAAGAAATGAGATCTCATGGAGTGAGTTCTTACTGGTCTGGCCCTTTGACGATATTCAAAGGTTAATACAATGAAAAAGTGTTTGTTCTTCAAGCCTTAGTTTGGTATTCGTCTCATTCTTTCTTTGTCCCATCACAGCTCAGTATTTTTTGGAAGTATATACTTTTAAGTTTTACTTTAGAAAATCACTTGATAAATTTGACATCAAAATTGTTGGCACTGACATGCCAAAAATCAATGAGAATCTCTGGAATCCAAACTCTAGCTGGCTGCCAGAAAAAAAAATCAAGTGTCTTTAACAAAAATAAGTTAGTAATCAAACGGTTTAATTATATCTTAATTTTACGAACCATAGTGAGATTTGATATGAGATAAATAGTTGTGGACCAACTAAAGGTTTTTTCTTGTGTGCACTGATTATATTAAAATGGTCCATAGGGCTAAATTAGGGGTGGCGTTCGGATCATGTATTTCGGATGTTCAGGTATTTCAGTATAGAAGTATAGAACCCGTTCAAATATTTTAAGATTTTGGATCGATTCGTGTATTTTTAGTTCGGGTTCCGGCCTTCAGAAAAAAAAAATATTAATCACATAATTCTTATAAAGAAAAAAAAACTATTTTTCCTCTTGCTTTCGTTACATAACAAAAAGTAACAAGGACAGTTCCATGGATGGAAACTACTCCCGTAGTGATCGTTGATGACGGCAACAACTAATATCTCGGAAAAACTTTATATGAATCACGAGAAGAACAACATTTTAGAGAATGAGATCTTGTAGGGAGAGAAGATGAGAGATGGGAGATGCAAATAGCATTGATCTCTCACGTTTAAGAAGAAGATACATGTATATATATATATATATATATATATATATATATATATATATATATATATATATATATAATATATATTGTGTATGTGAGACTTTTAGGTTAGAAAAAATAATAATTTAGTATTAATTTTATATAATATTAATTAAACCAAAATTGTTAAGAAAAGTCGGTTATTGCAAATTGGATAAAAATGTAAATTTGAAATAAAGTATATACATGTTCGGATAACTTTAGGTAGTACTTCGGTTTCGGATATACCCAATCAGGTTCGGATATCCAAACTTGTTCAGTACAAAACCCGATCGGGTATTTTACTACTTCGGTTTGGATTTGGATTTAGATTTTTAGGGTCCGGTTCGGATATCGAATAAAATACCCAAGCCTAAGCTAAATAGTTAGAACCGAAACTATACTCAACAGTAAGAAAACTACAACTGGATTACTCCATGGTACAATAAACAAAAAAAAGTCAATAAGTTCTAGGATAGAGGTGATCATAACATGAGAGATTTGCTTAAAGTAAAGAGATTCATAGATAGTCTTCACTTGTATTTCTGAAACGATTGGTCCAAAGAATTTACAATACTCATAATCGACGTTGATAAACCAAAACAATGAGTATTTTAAGTGATTTAGAATCTGTAGTTTTTCTTTAATTGGAAAGGTATGGTATTCATATTAATAAAATTTAAATTAAATTTTAAAGCATTTAGATTTATTCTTGAAATTTTAATTTTTTATGGTATCAAAATAAAGGGTTACGGGTTTATAAATTACTGATTCATAAAATTAACAAAAAAAAATCCTAAATATGTATTTGTCTGAAAAACCTTGGTTTCTGTGATTTTTTCCCCCGCAAAATTAAAACAAATTAGTAGTGAAATCTAGTTAAGAAATTTTGAAAAACTACTAGAAAAAGTTATTTTAGTTTTACATACTTCTTTAATGGATAAAAAAAACTTTAGTTTGTGACAAATGAAAAATTAAAACTTGTTACCGTAGCAGAAAGATGATGAAAATGTTGCTGGAGGCAAAACTAAAGATGATCACACATGGTGATTGAAGAGAGACTCAAGATCAAGCGATGTCAACAATTTGTCTGCGTCTTTCAAACGAAATTATATCAGATAATGAATCTCTAAACTTGAATAGATGTGACTAAATAGAAAAATGTATATATTAAAATCGTTATCTAGTAAGTTGTATCGAAAAGCATATGTCCTATGGGTTGAAGATGTATAACATTAAAATCTTATTGCAGTTATTAACAAATTAAATTAAATTAAATATTCATCAGTGATCTGGAGCATATGGATGTGAAAATTTAAAACAAAGAACGAGACAATGATTTTGTTGTGTTTCAAGATTTATCAGAGAATCAAATGAATAAATCAAAAAATTAAGCGAAGGAATTGTATAGGATCATCCATGTCATTAAACACTTATCTTTACTGTTCGAATTAATCTTCTCTCTTCGACATTGAAAAAACTGTTACTGATTAGTATTTTTTTTTTTTTTTTTTTTTGAAACACTCTGTTACTGATTAGTATATATCAAGCAAATAATTCTGTTTGGATGTTTCAAGTTTTCCTCTTATACTGGACTAGGCTCATTGGCCTTGTATATGAAATTTCTTTTGACAAACAACATATTAACTAAGATTAACATAAATAATTTCGTTTAAAGCAATCAGTATCGCATTACAAGAAATATTGTGAGTTGCAGGGAGAAAATCCTAGCAAATCCGATTTGCGAAGGATTTTCTAGATTCGCAACTTCCTTGCAATCAAATATTCACAAACCAAATTAAAATCGGTTACAATTTCTTCGCAATTTTGCGACGCAGAATGAATCCTCACAAATATCTTTTACTTTGCAAGGACTCTATTCCCTCATAAATTAGCTATGAAACCGAATCCCTCGCAAATTACCTACGAAACAAAATCCCTCACAAAATTGCTACAGTACATAATTGGTCGCAAAGCTCTAACACTTGTTTGCGAAGAATTTGCATAGTAGAGTATTTTGCAACTAGCAATTCTGTGGTGTTTCCATCGCAAATATGTTGGGGAACTATGAGAGACGAATGTTATTTTCGTTGCAAATCTTTAGCAAATTAGCTACGCATTTACGAAATTATTTAAAAATTATAAAAAATTAAATTTGTAAATTATTAAAAATAATAATTTAATTTTAAAAATTATAATAATTCCTTTCTAAAAATAAAATAAACTTTAAATTTGAAAATTCATTACATAAACATTAAAATGAAGATAAGTTTTAAAATTAAATACATAAACATAAGTTTTAAGTTTTAGAATGAAATACAAAAGAAACTAAAAGTCTTTCAAATAATTTCAAAATCTTCGCCTTGAGAGTTCCTTGTAGGCTCAGTTGAGGCCTGAAGCATAGTAGCCAAAGCTGAAGTTTTTGTAGCAAAAAAAATTAAAGAGAGAATCAAACTTGTTGAGGTATGCATCCTGAGTAACTAGTTGATTTTCTGTGAATGAATCAAACAAGCTTGCTCCTCGATAATAGTCTTCAAATGCTCGTGATCAAAACTGGTAGAGAAAGACAAAGTCGGAGCAGATGCTAGAGATTTCTTTATATAACCAACACCGTAAATGCACCCTTTTTTACAAGGAGCAAGCTACAATAAACAATACAAATGATAAAATTTAATTTATTTTAAACTTTTACCATGACATAACAAAATTTATCAGACACATACCTCACAATATATCTTATTTTTGTCCTCTGGGGTGAGTTCGATAGACTCAGTGCTCTTAGGATTATCACTATGACATTGAGACAAGTCATGAAGTTTGAAAGTTACCTCGTTGTAAAGCTGTTGGGATTTGCCGTCGACGAAAGTTCCATATGCGTTTCGCTTCGTCTCCTCGAGAACCCCAAGTAAATTCGGAAAAGAACACCCGATTTGCTTAGCCTACAATAAAAAGTTAGTCAAAGTGTTAAAATTTAATAAAATAAGATAAAAAATTATAAAAACTTACGATCTTTTGTGCACTGGCTTTGAATGAAGTATGACCATAGCGATATTTAGACGGTCCACGTTCATCGGGGTCAGAGTACCTAGCCACTCGACTATTACAACTCCAAACTTCAGTGGCAGGATCTAACCAATAAGTGACAAGGCCTCTCAATACATTTCGGTCAAACCACAAAGGCATAACATCATCGCCTTGGATTTCAATTCTATTACCATCTATTGCTTCATAGATATGTGTTGGTAATAGCTCTGTCATTACAAACGTGACAATCATGACTCTTCATACGAGAAAATTTTTGGCCTTTCTCTATGCATCTTTAGAATTTCAACACATTTTCATCCGAAAACTTTACGTCAAAATTTATCCACTCGAATAACATTTGCTTTGCGACCGCAGACAATCGGAAATTTGGAACATGTAATTTTTCTTCTCTTGTCACATACAACTCTGGTTTTGCACATATCTCTGGTAGATCCAACCTCGATTTCAAATTGTCTTTACTTTTTTCCTTGACATTCAAAATAGTGTTCATAATGTTATCAAAAATATTCTTTTCTATATGCATCACATCAAAATTGTGCTTTGAAGATGATCCTTCCAATATGGAAGTTCCCCAAATATGCTTTTTATGTCAATTATGAGATGTCATATACTCATCCGGCATGTTAGCTGGAGTGTGCCAATTTCCCTCAACTTTACATGTCTCATTAGTTCCATAATACTCAATCTGCTCTAACAAAGCTGCTCTTGACTGAAGTATAGGGGGAGAAACATGCACTACCTTGTTTTTCTTAAACAATTTCTTGTTCCTACGATAAGTATGATGCAGCAGAAGAAACCTACGATGACAATCAAACCAACATGATATTCTTCCATTTTCAGCTGAAAAGCATCTGACCTATCCGTACAATATCGACATGATAATCTTCCATACATTGTCCATCCCAGTAATATTCCATATGCGGGAAAGTTACTGATGGTCCACATAAGCACTGCACGCATATTAAAATTTTGTTGTTGCGAGTAGTCCCACGTCCGCACGCCACAATGCCACAACAGTTTCAGCTCATGAATCAAAGGTTGTAAAAATACATCAAGTGATCGCTTTGGATGTTTTGGACCAGGTACTAGAATACTCAAGAACAAAAATTCTCTATGCATGCACATCTCCGGAGGAAGGTTGTATGGCGTCAAGATGACAAGCCACAAAGAATATTGCCTTCCAGACATACCAAATTGACTAAATCCACCGGTGCATAAGCCAAGATAAACGTTTCTACACTCGCTCACAAAGTCAGAATATACGGTTTGAAAGTGTTTCCAAGCCTTAGCATCCGAGGGATGTGTAATTTTACCATCTTTTACCGAATGTTGGGCATGTCATCTCATTGACGCAACCGTCTTTTCCGAGTGATATAGACGCTTCAATCTATATGTGATTGGTAAATACCACATACGTTGGTACGACACTCGATTCCTTCATGTGGTTTCTCGATATCTTGGATTTCCACAAAATCGGCATTTGTCTAGTTTCTCATCGTATTTCCAGAAAAACATGTAGTTATCGACGTATATACTAATCATTTCAGATGGTAGACCAAGACCCTCAACTAACCTCTAAATTTTATAGAAAATTTCAGCAGCATGATTACCTTTCGGTAAATACTCATTAATTAGTTGAGCTCAGGAATTCATACACTTCTCACTCACATTATGATCACTTTTAATTGTCATCATTCTAGATGCCAATGATAACTTAGAAAGCCTTTCTCTACATCTTTCGTAGATGATTTATTTGACAGCATCTAACATATTATAAAACAGTTTGCGTCTATGTTAGGTTCTTTCCTACTACTATCAGAAATTGCATCTTCATGAAATGCATATGTAACCATATCATGATATCTTCATGAAATTGCAGCTCATACCGCATTATTTTCACATATTTTGCCCATTGTCCTCATAATGATTAACATTATAACTTGGTAGTTCAAATCCCTGACACATACTACTATTTGATGCACATTCTTCATGCAAAAACCATATATAGTAGTTTGGTCTAAATCCTCTGTTATAAAGATGTCTCTTCACAATATCTACATCTAAATATAGCTCATTCTTGCATTTTTTACAAAGGCAAAATATTTTACCATATTCCCTTGCGAATGGCTGGTTAGTTACATGATGTAAGAATCCCCTCAATCCGGCTCGATACTCTTTCGTAACTTCTCCAGTCTCCAGATCTTTATGATTATACATCCAAGCTCGTAATGCATATATTTCATTTTCTTAAGACATTTTTCTTTTTCTTGTTTTTTTCTCTCTATTGTTTTCTCTACTTTTTTTGTTTTTCCTCGCAAAGTATTAGTTACACATGACAAAAAAGTGTTACAACTACTTTATTTGATTTTTTTGCTAGGGATTTTTACTACGGAATTGCTAGAGATTTGCAAGGACTTTGCAAGATATTGCGAAAAATAGTTTGCTAGAGATTTTCGTTATATTTTCCCCTCGTAAATAATTAGTTGAGCATGAAAAAAACATGTTATAACTACTTTATTTGATTTTTGTTAAATATTTGCAAGGAAATATAAATGCAATGCAAGTTTGTCGCAAGTTCCTAGCAAATTTAATAGAGATTTGTAAGTGACGACTTCAGTAGCTAGTTTGCGAAAGTTTTGCGAGGAAATCAAATTTTGTCTCGCAAATCTCTTAAAAATTTGCGAGGAAACATTTTCGCTGCAAATTTATGAGGGATTTGCGTTGATTTTTTCTTTTTTCATAATTTCCTCTCAAATTCCTACGCAAAATTGTGATGGATTTTTTCCTTCGTAAAATTCCCTCGTAAATTGACTGCTTTTTAGTAGTGTCTCATAAAAATTATTGTTGATCAAATTACTAGAATGCAAAAATAAGAAAGAAAAAAGTACGACAAAAGAAATAATATGTGTAATCGATTTGGGTGTTTGGTGTCCCGCTCAGATTTAATTGAGTCGGAAGTATTGTATTTGTATGCGAAAGTATTCAGTTCTTAGGTTCCGTTCCAGTATTTTTTTTATAACGGTTTGGATTGAATTTAGACCATCTCCAATGGTTTACTTATTTTTTACACTAAAATAGAGTGATTATATAATAGAATTGGAGTTTCTTCAATGATATTATATTTTAGAGTGAAAAATAGAGTGATAAACAAAAAAACATCAACTTACTTTATATTTGGAGTAAACCTATTTTTTACTCTATTATAGAGTGAGAAATAGAGTACCATTGGAGCACTTTTACTCTAAACTCCATTTTAGAGTGAAAAATAGAGTAGGGTTAGAGATGCTCTTAGGATTAGGATTTTGGATTTAGTTAAAAACACTCAAGCCTAGAATAAAGATCAAAGAGTTGCTTTACCGAAGGAGACTGACTTTAGTCTAGAAACGTTGGATCGTCTAGCGTGTCATCCAAAGTTAAAATACATTTTTATTGTTTGTCTCAGTCAGAAAGAAAGCGTGTGCTGCTGATTTGGGAAACTATGTCACAAATGCTAGAAAGGGAAATTTTCATAAAGTCATGCCCAAAAGGAAAAAAAAAGCAACGTCTAGGAGACTAGGAATATGCAACTAAAACCTATTATTGCGTTCGTAGGATTAGGTGAAAAAAAAAAACAATCGCGGGCCGACATATATGATGTTAAAGTATGTGTAACACTAATATAAATATTTTAAAATAAAATTAGAGAAGTAAACTATAAATTAAGGTTAAATATGCTAAAGTTCGGTTATTTACGGGTATCCATTCGGGTTCGGATATTACCCGTTCGGTTTGGATATCCAATCTCTCCTAATTCAATAGCCGTTCGGGTATTTTGCTACTTTGGTTCGGTTTTGGTTCGGTTTTTCGGTCGGGTTCGGGTACGGGTATTTTTAAAACAATTTAGCTCTCCTTCCCTCTTAACAAGTATAATAACGACGATTTGACGGCTCATTACCTGCCTCCACTCCAAGAACTGAATTGTTCTACGGCTCACTACCTCCAAGACAATTATTTCTATTGTTTCTCGAGCAGACGTGAACAGATAGAGAAAGTTAATAAGCTTTCTGCTCGAGAGAAAGTTAACAATTTCTATTGTTTCTAGAGTTTTCTTGTTTCTAATCCTTTAAACACTTCCAGTTCCAGTCAAAAATGGAAATGGATTCGGAAATGGTTACGAAAATTGTTGTATTTAGCTTTCTTGTTGGAGTAATTTGTGTGATGAGCCTCTATTTGCGTTACTTGAAGAAAAAGTCCGAGAGATCTAATGGCCTTCCACTCAAAACACCTTTGGCCTCCTCTCCGGCGAACCCTGTGGCCTTCTCTCCGGGGACCCCTTCGAGGTCGTCTTCAGTCTTTGCGGAATGTGGAAGCTCCTGTCAACTAACCTTTTCTCCAGAACTTAATCCCCCCAGACTCGGTAATGAGTTTATACTCAATAGATGAGATTAGGGTAGAGTTCAATGGATGGAAGATCAATGCAAAGTTTATAGGATGATATTAGATATATGTTGGTTTGGTACGTACATTAGATTTTGGATATCAATGCAAAGTTTATAGGATGATATTAGATATATGTTGGTTTGGTTTTCAATCGCTTGATATGCTTATTGTTTCAAGCGATTATTGTTCAAGGAGCTCTTTTATCTCTAAATTCTTATTGTTCAAGAAAACGATGAGCTTACATTAAAGAAAACAATTTTTTTTTAAAATGACGACGTAAGAGTAGAAAACAATATGATCTTTCACTTTGAACAGCTTGATCTTACAAGTCGTTTTTTAATATGGCTTTCTAAAATGATTTACTGTTCAATCCCTCTTTAACGACTTAAGAGTAGAAAACAATCTGATCTTTCAGGTCGGTCTTTAAAATGGCTTTCTAAAATAACTTTATGTTCATGCCCTCTTTAATTTTCTTGTGTAGGGAGGATGGTATTTCCCAACTGATAGCAGCAGCCCACGGATTTATGAACTTTGAAAATGCTAGGCTGGTTGAAGTCCGCTACATGATGGAAGAACAGATGTATCATAAAATTGGCGAGGGGCGTCTGAGGTTTCTTATATGCTGTGAAGCTTATAGTGTCGAACCCATTCCTTCATTTCTATACCGAATGCATGTGGAGAAGGTTGATCAAGCTGCGGTTGTTTCCACTTTGAGAAGAGCGGCCAATGACTTTAAGAAAAAGTTCCAGAAGATTGAAGATGAGACATTGAAAGAAGCGCGCTTCAAGTTGTCAAAACAGATGTTCAATGATATTGGCGAGTTGCGTCTGAGGTATCTTCTACGTGCTGAAGCTTTTTCTGGTGAATCCATTCTTCCAATACTTTGTGGAATGCACTAGTTTTTGTACTTATGGTATATCGGCCAAAACATTCTAACATTTGTTAAATGGGAACGTTTGCTATGTAAAAGGCAAAACAATCAGTCCACGAACGAAAATGCTTTTGTTGTATGATTTTGTAATGCAATGGGATTTGTATGATTTTGTAATGCAATGCAGATGATACTCCTTGTAAGGACTGCGTCTTGATTAACTCTCACATTGATTCTTCTAGTTTCAAGGCTTCGTTTGTGTTCCTGCTTCTGAATAGAGGGTTTAAGTAGGGGATCCGCTTTTTATATTATTTGTAAAATCTTATAAAAGTTTATAAATTTCTTATAAAATAATTCTAAAAGGTTATAAATCTTATAAAAGCTTATAAATATCTTATAAAAGCTTAAAATGAAATCATCTAACTTATAAAATAAATAACTTCGGCGCCCCTTTCCGGGGTGCTATATTTATATTTGTATACCATAATTTTTCTAATACATTTTTAAATTTCAAAAGTTGATAAAAAAAATTCAAAATATTTAAATTATTCATAAATCTAATATAAAATTAGTTAAACTATCTAAACTATATTTTGGACAATTTACGCTAATACCACAATTATATTTTTGGAAAATCTAAAATTTTACCAAAAATCTGAAATTATACCCGAAAATCTGAATCATGAACTTTAAAAAGTATCCGAGTATTAAAAGTATATCCAGTTACCTAAATATACATAAGAAAGTTTTGGGTACTTTAGATACCCGATCGAGTCTCGGTTAGGATCTGAACCTCAATGTCATAGTTGTACACGTACGTGTACGTTATAAGCTAAACAAACATGTACGTGTATGTTATAAGGTTGTCTCCAAGAATAGGCATTGACATTCGAAAAGTAACAGGAATATATCCAATAGTATCCAATTGTACCTTTTATATACACTCTAGACTAACTACGTTTAGTTTTATTTTGGTTTCTAGCTCTCTTTCTACATAATTAAAATTGTTGTATACTAATATAATTATCGGTCAATCAAAATCCATTTAAACGAGAATGAGAATATATCTATTTGCATGAGGGATAAGTAAATAACCAATACTAGTTTTCATAGCATAAATTAGAAAAAATAAACCAACTTAGTAACATCTTATAAAATTATTATTAAAAGCTTATAAAAACTGATAGTAACATCTTATAAAATTAGACATTTCTCTTATTTTGACAAAATTTAGATGGGCTTTTTACCAAAAAAAATTTAGATGGACTCTAGGGTAAAGACTTATGGAAGACTTACTTAGGGATGTTAAAATGGGTTACCCAGGCCCGTTTAAGCCCTGCCCGTTCAGTAGCTGGACCACCAGCTCATACGATCAACCATACAAGCTACAGTGGAGCCAGCAGCGAAATAGGTGCATTCAAAGAATGATATCTTTGCAACCATGAGGAGTTTGACCGTGAACCACTTCCTATAGATTCTCAACTCAACCAGAGCACGCGGCGAATTGGTTTTAGGCTACCTACACTGCATCCGAACTGGTTCTATTTAAGGAAAGTAATTCTTTCCTTAACGAGTATGCAACTTAAACTCAACTGTGGAAACCAAGAGATTCATCAAGAAAGGGAAGGAGCCATTGGCCTTCAATAACTCCAAGGGTGAATGCATCCATGTATGGTAAGTTGACAAATAAGAGACTGTAGATGATGGATTTGTACATCCTCTTAAGGCCCGAAGGATAACGGCCCGGCCCGATTAAGCGTAGCATTAACTCTCACATTGATTCTTCTAATTTGGAGGCTTCGTTTGTGTTCCTGCTTCTGAATAGAGGGTTTAAGTAGGGGATCCACTTTTTATATTATTTGTAAAATAAGAGACTTCACGAAACACATATACGGCTCACGAAACACATATACAGCTCACAAAACATATTAGACTTACTTAGGGATGTTAAAATGGGTTACCCAAGCCCGTTTAAGCCCTGCCCGTTCAGTAGCTGGACCACCAGCTCATACGATCAACCATACAAGCTACAGTGGAGCCAGCAGCGAAATAGGTGCATTCAAAGAATGATATCTTTGCAACCATGAGGAGTTTGACCGTGAACCACTTCCTATAGATTCTCAACTCAACCAGAGCATGCGGCGAATTGGTTTTAGGCTACCTACACTGCATCCGAACTGGTTCTAACAAACACACCTGTTTGAGAGATCCGCCTAGCTAAGAAAAGAAATATAAACAAGCAAGTAAACGTACGAAACCGTCTGTCTGGGAGACCCGTCTAGCTAAACAAAGAAGACAAAACTGCGAGAAACATGCCTTGAAAAGTGAAAGAGGCCACAACCGGTATTTCACGTTCAAGGTCATCTATAAGATGTCCCAACCGACAGGCCTATATATCATTATATTATATTATTATATTCTTTTAATTTGAAATTACGTATTATAAATTTTTCAATTTTTTTCTTTTCAATTATATACAATTAAAAAATTACTTTAGATATTTACATGTGTTCTGATTTTACTACAAAGTTATTTTTAAATATAACTGTTATGAAAAACCACTTTAACTGTTCTGATTTTACTTCAATTATATACAATGTTTTTTCTGTGGGTTTTGAGATTAACCAACCCGGATTGTTGTCCGGTTCATGGTTCAACCTGGTCCAACCACCGGTTCGGTCCGGGTTTAAAAACACTGCATGTTAGGCATGAGTATCAAAGAAGTATCTGTTTAATACCAAAGATTGATACTCCAGAATCGTTTAAACATCTGATAAAATGTCCGTCAGAAAAAACAATATTACTTGATAGAAAACCGATTTTCACGTAGTTGGCTTTATAAAATATTCTTGAAATAACATCATATATAAAAAAAATATTTTCGCTTTAAGTTTTATAAATATTTTTTTTATCATATGTATTATTGAAAACCGATTTTAATACAATATAACATCATGTATATTATTGAAAAACTATTATTGAAGATATAGTAAAACTATTTTTTCATCAACAAAAACAATAAATTGATATATTAAAACTTTTTTTGACAACATAAAACATATATAAATAAGAGAAGGGAAAATACATTAATTTTTTGTTCACTTTGTGCAGGTGTGATATTGTAGATGCTAAGAACACTGAGTGCCTCAGTCCTTCACAGTGTTTATCAACCGAAACTCTCGATCGTTACACTGAGTTAGTTTCAGACTTTTATTGAGTTCTTTAAAATTGTTTTCCATTGAGTTAATATGATTTATGTTATCTGTTTACTCTGGCTAGATACTTGGAGAAGAAAGGACATATATCGCGTATTAACTGTCAGATATTTAGCAGTTTTTTCTACACTAAGCTCATTGAGTGTTTTGAGCTCGAGGTAATCATTTTTCAGTTATTCCTCAATTCTCAGGGAAAAAGAAAGGACATACATCGCGTATTCCTCAGTTTTTTCTTATTTAAAAATTTTAGGAATCGTCTCTTGCATTGTTCACGGGTCCCACATGTCAATGGGGCCCGCGAACAGTGCAAGAAACTCACTTAAGAGACCCCAATAATAGTGCTCTTAGAGGACTGTGAACATGTGAAGTCTCAAAGCACTAGTATCCAAAACTTTAAACTTTGGCAAGATAAGAGGTTTAGCAATAACTTATGGTTTTAGAGAACTCAAGGGAAGTTATACGTTGTTCAATAATTTATTATTTCTGTAAGATATCACTCCTAAAATCTCTTGCTCCAAAGAAACCAGTTAGAGCATGCCAGATTTAAAATGAATTAAAAGAGGAGAAAGAAACTATTGTGTTGGACCTTTTTCTGTTCTTATTTTCAACAGCTTTTTGGCATGTTATCATATCTAAAGTTAAAAGATCTCCACGCACACAAATCCCAGAAGAAACCCAATTGTTAACATTAACTGAAGGCAATTGAAAAGTTAACAACTTGTCACAACAGACACATTAACATAAAACTCAGAACATTGACCATACAATGTGTATCCCACTTGTACCCATTTCCAAACCCAAAACAGGTTTTTAAAATGGGAAATCGCTGCAGCCTTCCTGTGTTTACTTCTTAATTCGTATCATAAAATTGTAATCACTTCTCAAAATAAGTTTACACTAAAAGGTGTGTGGTAAAATTGTTATAAAGGTTTCTTATTACTATTTTTGGTCAATGTTGACTCTGAGAATATGTAAATTGAAAGTAGTTAAGGAAAAAAGTTAATCCGTAAAATATTTTAAATCTATATTATTAAAAGAGAAGTACAAATATAAATTCATCTTTAAAGTTATAACTTATTTACATATCTATGCCACTGAAATAATAACTAAAGCCTTTTTTTAACATTTATTGTCTTTTTCTATTTTAACAAATAATTTCCTAAATCTAAAACACAGTAGATTAGTTTAATTATTTAACTAACATATAACAACCATTAAAATCTTATGTCGACAAATATATTAATTGTTTTCAAAATTTAGATGTTATCATTTCAATACACCTTTAATTTAAGGTAACCAACTAGATTTTAAACCGCACATCCGTGCGGATATTTTTCCGTTTTATAAATGTATTTGGTATTATTACAAATATTTAAATATATAATTTCATTTTATTATTATATATTGTGTAACTTTATAATATTATTGTTTATATTTCTTTTTCAACATTATTAATATATAATGATTTGGTTAAACCATTTTACTTTGTTATTAATTTTTATTTACTAATATTTTGTTTGACTTATGTACAATAAAATTACAATATGAAATAATCAAATAGAGAACCTCTATCAAAATATGTTTTTTCCTTTAATTTATATACTTTGCATATAATATCTTTTTAATTTTTTAATTTATATTATAGCAAATAAATATGTTTAAGATAATTTATAGTTATATGTTGTGTTTAAGAAATAGGCTTTAACATATAAGTTTAGTATTTTACAGGATTTATAAGCAAATATATTATTATTTTTAAATAATATAGTCCTATTGTTTTAGTAAATTTTATACATAGTAGTATCTAACATATTATTTTATTAAATTTTATTGATATAGGATATTTTTTGGATGTTATGATATTAATTTTTTTTAAAAAAAATTAAGACTTCAAAATATTAGATTGCTTTAATCTTTACAACATATATAGTTAGTTTTTTCGTAATGCATTTCAGAAAGTTATTCTTTATTATCTATGATTTTATCTTTTGTAAAATTTGAGATATTATCATTTTGAGTTTAAATATTTATTTTCAAAATTTTATATTTTGTAAAGAAAACTTTGGAAAATTATCCAATTATTTCTGGGTTTGGAGTACATGAATTTTGAATTTTTTTTTGTTAATACATTAATATATATTTTATAAAAATATTTTTTATTTTTGGTAATATTTTTTTTAAAAAAATTCAACCGGTTTTGTTATAATTAAAATAAAATAAATTTATAATTAAAATTTGATTGGTCATTAATATTTTAAATGAATTACTAAAATTTCATAATTTACTAATAACATATTTTTTAAAATAGTACATGAACCAAAGTTTATTATATACTATTATTTTTTGTATATAAACATTTTAAACAATATATTTTTAGAGTTTCAAAATAAATAAAAATATAATATATAGTTGTAGATATAAAAGTTTAACCTGTGTTAATATATTTATTTTTGTATAAAAGTATTATATAGTTCAAGAATTTTAACACATTATAATGATGAGTGATAATTTATTTAAGTGAAAGAATCAAAAATATAAATTATTAATTTACTTATTAAATATATTTTTCATATTTAATTTATATAGCATTTCTATCTTTATATAATACAAAATATAATTATAGAATTTATAAAAAAAAATAGTATAGAATTTTTATTTTGTTTTTTATAATAAAATTTTAGTTAACATTTATATATAATAATATTATATTACTAATTATGAAATTTATTAATGTATTATTTAAAACAATATTTAATTTTTAAGTAAGATTTTGTTAGATTTTTTCTCAACATATTTTATTATAAATTAAAAAGAAAAAACAAATATATAGTTAGTTCATTATTAATATAAATAATCATTATGTCATATTAAGTAATTAATCAAATGGTCCTACTAAGACTTGTTTATAGTAGATAAAACTAGGACTCTATTTTAATAGAGTAGATACAACTTCACAATGCACCATTTCATAAACAACAACTGTAAATACAAATTAAAGTTGCTGCCTTAGTATTTTTTTTTCATTTTGTATTTACATTTTTATTTTATAAATTTTGTATTTACATTTTAAGATTTGCTAACCTAGCTCCTCCAAATTATCTTCCTATTAAAACTGAATATATATGCAAATTTCCACCCACTTAATTTTCTTCTTCACACATATATGTTTTACCTGCATTTAAAATTTTAATCAAATTTATTATTCTTTATTATATGTTTTAATGCATTAAGTACTATATACACTATACAAACATTTAGGTTACATTTATCATAACTAACAGTTTAGGAAAAAAAATCTTTTTGAAATCATTGTTACAAACATTTTCTATTTATTTAAAATCGTAAATAACAAACATAATCATTTTTTATGACAAACAATATTTAAAAATATTTTCTATTTATTAAAAACTCAATCATTTGTTAGTTAAATCGTAATATTTTTATATACTGAGGACTATACTACTTCATACAATCTAACCAATCAATACATTATATTCTAAATGAAATCATGTACAATAGATTTAGGTAATACTTTATATAATCTAGCTAATCAATCAATTATGTTCATAACAGTATCATCAATACCACTAATGTAGGAAGACGACATAATATAAGGAATACTAGGTAGTGACCCGCACTTTGTGTGGGGTGAGAATATCCAAAATTAATTATATTTACATAACCTTTTTGTTCAATATGTTGCCATTACCGAATTTTGACGGTAGAACATTAGCTTGATCTTGTTGGAAGCAGTTTGAGATGGGTGAAAACTACCGTTAAAGGTTGAGAAAGGGATCATAAGAATTGAATTTTTCTTGTGATATTTTTTGGTTTGTTTATCATTGTTAAAGACACGCTTATTCTTGATTTCATTAAAGAAAGTTGTAAACTCTTGCATACTCTCAATTAAAAACTATGCACCCAAGTGATAATAAAAAAAAGTTGCAAAGATTAGAACACAAACATGATGAGTTAGTTTTCTTCAAGTGGCTATAAATTTCTTATGAGATTGCATTTAGAAACAAGACCTTCAGCTTTCATGGCTTCAGTTTCACTCCCATATTCTCGGAACTTGTATTGACTACTTTTCATATGTCATTTGTTTCAAGTCCAAAATATAAGAATCAATACTTATATAAAAAAACACAACACAGTCATCAACACACGGATTCACAAAACAGCCGTTTGTAATGGAAAACACGTATATTGTATTGCCAGATAAGACCATAAATCCAATTATTACAAATCAAAATTAATGTTTATATTCGATTCCACTAAATCTAATTCAAAAATCAAATAAATAAAACGAACTCAATGGAAATCAAGTATATTTTATTTGCCATATAATACAAAAACCAATTAATACATATCAAATTTCTTATTAATTATACTTGATTTTTCGAAAATAAGTCATTAATTAAATACATAATTTCGTGGCTAAGTAATCTTGGTATGTGAATTAAATATTGTCATTCAATCCCCTTAAATTTAGACTTGGCCTTTACTCCAAGCATAAAAAATTCATACTCTCTCCGTTTCATAAAGATATATGTTTTGGGAAAAAAATTATTTCTAAAAGACCCAGTTTTTATAATTTCTATGCATATTTTGTCAACTAAAAACGAGTAATTGTAAATTTCAAAAAAAATCAATTGCATTTACTGAATTCTAATTTGTTTAAACTTGTGAGAAATAGATAAGTATAAAAACTAGAGAAATTCCCTTAGATAGCCTATTTTAGCTTGTTTGTCACAAAAATAGCTTTTAAGGAAGAAAATGACCAAAATGTTTTTTTAGAAGCTAAAAAATTCATTTATATGCATTTATACCCCTAGGGTTAACTAATTTGGACTTTAGGGTTTAGAGTTAAGGGGTGGGTTTGGGGTTAGGGTTTCAAATTTCAAAAATAAAATAAAAAAAAATCAAAATTTCAAAAAAAAAAAGTCTATTTTGGTCATTTTATTTTTTGAGGGCTATTTTGTGACAAAAACTTAAAAAAGGCTATTTAAGAGAATTGTCCTAAAAACTATGCATTGATAATTAAAATATATTGTGTTTTATTAATATGTGTGAAAACTCTAGAATATGTATTATTTTGAAACGGAGGGAGTAATATTTTTAATAAAGCCATATATACAAAATCAATACTGGTTTGAACCATGATTTTGATGTAAAGGTTTGAGTCATGATTGATTCTAATGTTTAACCGGTTAGACTTGGCCAGCATATAGATGACCTACGCTATTAAAGCATCACACTGAACCAAAATTGAAGGGATACACGATAGCTGCATCACTGAAAATATGTTATTATTTAACATAGATATGTTGATAAAATCTTACAAAATATAAACCGAGAATCCCTATAATGGAACTTGGTCACAAGGTGACAAATAAAAAATAACTCTTAAAATAGACTTCCTGGAATTCAATGTTTTGTGTTAATCTTGATATTCAATTACTTTCTTACTAGGTGTTTGCCCGCGATTTCGCGGATGATAATATTATAAGAAAAATACATGTTATGTTTATAATGTTATAAATATTGAATAATAACTAAAAGTATTAAAATTTTAGAATTTAATATTTTGATAATAAAAAAATTCAGTATCTATTTTTAGAAGAGCTGTGAAATTTTGAGATAGTTCGACAAAATAAATATAATTCATTAAACAATTTTTATTAAATGCAAGTATTATTACAATTGGTTCAAGTAACTGGTTGTATATTACCTTTTAGTTTATTTTAACATGTGAAAAAACGAAAACACTTTAGCCATATAAAATATATTTTGTTTAGTTCCAAAAAGATGGTTAGATGCTTCTGTAGCTCTGACATCTTCGTTGATGATTAGTTTTATTTGCGTTTTTTTATCTGTTTGATTATTTTCAATTTATTTTAAATTTAACAAAAAAAATAATTGTTTTGTGTGTTTCTTTAAAAGGTTTCGCAAAACAAAAGTTTCAGATATGATTAAAAATTCAATTTTATTTATATATATGAGTTATATATTAAACAGTATGTAAATCAAAAGTTTTCATATAATTAATTGTAAAACTAATTTCTATATTAGCACTGAAAATAAATAAAATCTAAAATATCAACTATTGAAATTGTAAGATTTCACTTATGAACGTATATGTCACAAAAATCCCTTAAATAATTTATATTTTAATATATAAATAAATATTGTGTTATAATTTTATATGATTTAAATGACTTATTTTTAAGAATGATAACCATAAGTTGTTTAAATTACTTCTATTTTAATAGATAAGATAATAAGCGTAAAATAATTCTATATGATTTATAAATAATTATAATATATATTTATACAATTATAATTAGATCTCGAAGCATTTAATATTTTGCATCTAAACAAGATGTGCTCAAAATTTATATACATAGATTTTATGAATATCTCATAAATTATTTAGAAACTCTAATAAAATAATTTTGTAGGCCAACATTAAAAAATGTTTTAAAATAATTTCAAAATCTTTACAAAACAATTTATAAATCTTGTGTGGGTTTTAAAAACATAAAATTTCTAATAATACCTTATATACAAATTTAATTTTTATCTAAGAATATACAACCATTATATTTATTTCTATAAAAATATATTAAAATATTTAAAATAATTATAAATAAATAATTTATAAAAATAATAAATTGATGAAACTATATATTCTTTCTATAATTAAGCAATTAGTTACCATAAATTATTATTTGTAATATTACCTTGTGTTTTTTGGTAACTCGTATTAATTGGTTCTAGAGTTTCCTTTTATTTTTAGATTTGATTAAAATAAATATTTAATAAAAGTCATCAACCAATCAAATTATAACAATTTGTTGAAACTTTACCTATGAGCGACATGTCAGCATTAGTCACTAAAGTGACTTCTCATTTAATATATAGGAGGATTTGAAGAAAGCATCTTGAACGGAAACTAACATTTGATCATCATTTCATGCAAAACACTGTGCAATGTTTAAAGGTGTAAAATACTGAAATTCATTATGATCAAGACTTAATAGAAAGTTTGTATTTGGTTGGCAAGGGTAAATTTAGACCTCTTATTATATTCTTCATCAGGTGTTTCTCATGAGGAAGAACAACTTTGAAACCTTGGACGTTTCTTCATGAATCATAACATATCTATCTTAAATAGCTCAGGAGGTTTAGCACTATAATCAAATTATATGATATTGTAAGACGTTTTAGTAATGTTTCTCATACGAAGGTTATCTTATAAGATGTCAAGTTACTGTTGTAAGATATGGTAAAATATTTAGCAACCCACCAGAAAACGTTTATTATAAATGTTGATATCCAGTTTTAGTTTGATGTATATTATGTAAGACCAATGATATATTATGTAATTAGTCTAGTAATAGGTGGGTATTAAATTTTGGGGTGTGTGAGTGATTCTTGAGCTGACACCTCAGCAAAAATAGCATTTTTGTTAATAAGATACACATTGAAAGTTATTTTTTAAAAATGTTTCTCTATTAATAATAAGGGAATATACTTTAACTGTTTTGATTAATTATTACATATATTAACCATTTATACAAAACAAATATTTACTTATAAAAAAATAAAAATAATTATCCGTGTGGTTGTAAGGATCAAACTCTAGTTTGTATTTATTAAAAAAATGGAGATGTAAAGAATGGAATTGTATACCCTCCGTTAATGAATAACTAAATACTAGAATAAGATTTGCGCCTTGCGCATGATGAAACATTAAGAAAAATATTTACTTTTAGTTTTATGAAAAACATATTTTATTTTATATCAGTTTGTTTATACATAAATCACTTTAAATTTTAAAGAGAACTTACATACAAATCACATGTACTTGAATCATCATCCAAATATAGTTCGTTAATCGCTGTAGTAAAAATAATTATAGGCATGTACAATAATAATAATACATTTAAGATAAAACATCACATTTTTCTTTATAAAATGTGATATTAGAAAGACAAATATATGAGTTACAGAATATAATAATATTCAAGAATAAGCTACTTAATGTTTAAATCTAAAAAAAAAAATTAAGGGTGAACAAAGATGTTGGCAAGATAGTACTAAACTATTTTGTTTCTTATTAATAGAGAAACAAATTTAAAAAGTAACTGTTTGCAAGATAATACTAAAGGAAATTATATAAATTGCATCTTAAATATAAATTGCATCTTAAATATAAATTGCATGTTAAATATAATTTTTTTCATATTTTCCCTTCTTTTGTACCTCAATGCAATTATATTGGATATTTATGCATAAGAGTATTAAGGTAATAGTATTAAATTCTTTATTTTAGTAAGAAAACTATCATTTATAGGTAATTGTCGATATGCCCAGCGAATATGGTCTCATGTTTGGTTTATTAATATTTCTTATCATATACTTTTATGTGTGAATTAATATAAGTTTCCCTAGCGAATTAATTTTGGACTTACACATTATTAAATCGCTTGTTATGCTGCCACGTAAAGTCACATTCTGATTAAGTGACATCTAAGCAAAAAAAATTTTTAATTAATACAAACTTAAAGTTATATTTTTTTAAATGTTTCTCAAATAATATATAGGAGATACCTTTATATTATTTGAAGATTTTGCCGTCAGTAATTTTTTCTTTTTTTTTGTAAACTGTGATTTTGCCGTCAGTACGTTCAAGTTTCTCTTACTTGCTCAGAGCCAGTTTTGATTATGGTATTAGGGCATGATTATCCCTAGAACCCTAAAGTGGGGTTTTTATTTTTTTTCTTTTTTGTCTGATATTTTTTTTTTTTTTAAAGAAACCAATTGCGGGCCGACACGTGTCAGTGGAACCCGCAAGCAGTGCAAGAAACGGGGCTTACGTGTGCAATTTAAGTCTAATATTCTGCAATTAAAAAACTTAGGTATAAGTAACTGAGTGGTCTTTTGAATTAGACTGAAGCACCAACAAAGATGTACCAAAAACAGGTCAAGGCTAGTTTTCTCTTTGGCCACAGTAGAGTATTATATTGCATATTATGATATCATAAAGATGTGTAAAGCACATTAATACAGCACAAACAAAATCAATGGTTCTCAATATTTCCACCGAACTCGAACCAAAAACCTAAGTACTGAGCACTATAACAAATTTAACTTTTCTTTTGAGAAAAAAAGTGTGTTATTTAATAATATAGTTTGTTGTTTTCCATGCGCAATATAATAAGATAGTTTGTTATTTATAAACATATTATAGTGGTTATGCAATAATTATTTTTATAATTATTGACCTAATTTTATAAAGTTAATAGTGACTTAGTGAGTTAGTGTAATCATTAATAATTCTCTTTAATTGACAAAATCATATTTAATTGTACATACCTAAATTTACGTACGGAGGGTTTGATATTATGTCAATAAAACTGAAACTCCACCATACAGCTACTCAAACACATAGTTTCATGTTTTGATGGAATATGTGAATCATATATTGTATATGAAACTAAACTTGCATTGGAACGAATTATGTTTTTTCTTCTGTTTTTCTATCGATTGCACTTTTCTAGTCATATATTATGCATACTGTTTTTATCTTATGGTGGTTAGTTGTTCGTTTTTGGAATTTTTTTCTTTGATTTGTTGGCTTTGGCTCTAAAGATCATAGCCGGCTTAACCCAATCAAAGGTTTTAGGGCAAATTTTTTTTTACCATTTAAAATTTATATTTATTTAATGTTTTTAAAATAAATCAGTAATATTTTATATATTTTGTGATACAAATAAAACTATTATAAATATAAAATACTTTAGACTTTTTTAGTTTTATTAATTATTATTTTTTTATATATAAAAATATATATTTATAAAAAAATTGATTCCTTTAACTCTTAATATATGGGGAACATATATTTGGGTCCAGGGCGGTCGCACTGGTTATCCCCCTCTTGAGCCGGCTCTGCCGAAGATATATCGTTTTCCTTTGTTTTTATCTTCAGAGGTTCCATAAGTTGTGTAATCTTTTTTTTGTATCAGTAAATATTCCATCATTGCACAGTGGTCATGCAAATATTATGTACATTGTTTTTAGTTTTATTGGATGTTCTTGAATGAACATTTTTAACTATCTTATCTTTATTAAAATTAAAGTTTCATCTTTAAAATCACAAAATTCAGTAATAACAAATTAGTTAATCTATAGATGTATAAGTTGTGGATGTTGTGTCTGGTACACTAAACATTTTAATGTATATGCTTACAAGTGCAACATTTTGGCATCATTTATATGCTGTAATATATAAAAAAAGCGTATGGCATTATATGTATACTTTTATTTGACTTTGTAACTGTTTTTATAATTAAAGCCGCCTCTAAAAGAGAGAGTCGGACCTGAGTTGTTTGGGCCCTATACAAATTTTTTTTAAAAAAAATATTTGTTTTGAAGGTTAAAGTTTATCATAATTTGTATTTAAATATAAACTTAATCTAATTTAATGCCATATTTACAAATAATTTTGCATTTTTATTTACTTTTATGAACTTTTTATTTTACACTTACACATTTATACATATCCTTATATTTATATATATATATATATATATATATTGCAAAATTTTCAAAATTGGGGGTCCATAAAGTGGGACCCATTCAATTGTTTTATAACAATTGGGTCAAGCCTGGCTCTGCTAAAAGATAAAAATGGCGTGTAAAGTGATACATTTTGTTAGTAGTTTTTGAAGGAAACAACAAAATATGGAAAGTGCAGTTTCAAAAATATATACATATATATATATGCAGAGTGAAATTAGCCGCAATTAATTAAGCTTTTTTCATACAACTCCATCTACATGTGCTGCCTTCTAAAGCAACTACACACGAATATTCTACATAGATCCATCTCTCTTTACGTGCATGTAAAAAGTATAATAATATTTCCAACGAAACGATCGTCATCGCTCTATGGTGATTGGTGAGTATGATAAATGATTACGTGTAACTGATGTAGTGAACGATATAGAGAAGATGGTGCAACTATAGAAACAATGAGAATGATGATATTGTATTTGTAACAGAAAACAGTTTAATATAAAAAAATTGTAACTTCACGCCAGTTTAATATTTAAAGAAGCTTTTTTTTAACACAACTTGCTTTCACTAATCATTAATTTGCATGAGTACAATAACTAGAGAAAATAAAACATTTTCTTTGATTGAAAAGATAAAAAACATAAGCTAAATAAGATAATTTTTCGAAGATAAAAGCGGATTCAAGATAAAGTTTGAATGCGTCGATAAAACTTTCACGATAAAATTGATCAGCTGAAAGATAGTCACATAATGGGACGTTGAAAACTAGCTCTTACCTGCGAAAAAAACAAATATAATCTCGATTGCCTCTTTTGGTCCCGTAAAGACCGTTACACAAGAAAACAAACCGGTGAAGAAGCTAAAGCCACGACTATGTAATAGAACCAAGAAAACATCTCATTTCATTAAAAGAAGGTATGAGATCCACTCCTTATGAGAGGAGGGTAGAACAAGCGACCAAGATGTTCCCGACCAACGAAAAATTCTTCATATAAAAAAGATATATCATTATGCGCAATTCAAAGGCCCAATGAATTCACTGAAAATCTTATGTAACTTAGCCAAACTCAATGAAACCACATCAATTTCTGAACTGCGTTTCACTGAGCCAAATCGTGAGCTGATAACATCAGCAATAATCATAGTGGAGCTGGCCCAAGATGTTATCATTAGCAGCCCAAAGGCAAGCGAACTAACGGTTGTATGCGGTCGTGGGAAGTCACCGACAGTATCGAAACGGCCAACGGTTGAGAACAGGGGAGCTTCAGCCGGTGCACCGGAGTAGTCGGCACAACTGACATGGTAGGTCAGAGGTGGCTTAACTACTTCGCCACAGTGGCAGGTCTCGTCGGTAGCACAAATCTTCACAGCACCAGTGGAGAAGCAAAAATGTTTCGATGGAAGGATAGGCGGTTTCCGACGAAGATCTATGAACACAAAACCTTAATTTACAAATCTGACGCACCAAAAGTAGGAGCCACAGTACCAACAAAACATACAGAACAGATGAGCAGCGGCAAGGAATACGAAGAGCGGAGGATCCGCTTGACATCACTTTCCAGGACTCCCCGGTTAAGCGGAAAGCATAAAAGACGGTGAACTTCAGAAGCACACTTAAACCCAACCGATTGCAGCGGAAACGAATGGAGAAGCAGTAACGATGGAGTAAGAAGCATATTAGAGACGAGGCATGGTTGGCGTCGGATGAAGACGACGCCGGCGAGCTAGGTCACTGCCAGCGTCGATGAAAGCAACAAGAAATGGTGCCTTGATTTCCGTGGCAGAGAGAAAAGAGTTGGAGCGAACAGAGATAAGTTATTATACAATCTAGCAAATTCCAACAATAAAATCTCTATGGTATGTTTTCTCTCTAAGAAATAGCTTAGAAAAATAATAGAAAAGGGAAGAAGAAGATATATGCAGGTTCTTGTCAGCTGGGAGAGAGAAGAGAGAGAATTAGGGCAAATTTCGGATTATTAGGCAGTTTCCTTAAAAATCTCTCATGCAAGAGCATGCACTCGATTGCTCCCCCTGGTAGCACCCGGTTGGGAGCACCTGTCTGCTTGCTCCCTTGTCTCTGATACGCAAGGAAAAGGTCCAAACTGCATCCACTTCTTCATGTACTTCTCCAGAAGCCTCCTAACGTACTACATACATGAAATAACTCTAAAAGGACTAGATGGACTTGATAAAGACTTAAAAATAATTTAGAAAACATATGTACAATGTATCAAAAATACTATATATCAATTCCCCCAGACTTAGATCCTTGTTTGTCCTCAAACAATGTCAATTATCAAGAACAAGGAGAAAGGTTTGAAAGTGTGGGAACTCTCCTATTCTCAGCAACCATACTTTAACCTCAAATCTCTGAACCATACAAACAGTAAACTAGGAAAACACACCCTTACCAAAACTCCACTGACCGCTGTTCAAGATTGGCTCCATACTCTATATCTCAAACCTGCAAAAGCGACACTTTCTAGACCAAGTTCCTTAGATTCAATTAAGAGTAGCGTGAGCTTCATATGACAGTCATCATTCAGGGTAGACGGTTCTTGGTATTAAACAAGCTATTTGATGGTGGAGGTAAGAGTGTTTAGGGTTACCATTTTTTGTACAGGATGCAAGATATCACACAAAATAGCAAGAGAGGATAGATCCATTGATGTCTACAGCCTCTACTCGTTTTTGCTTGCTCTCCTGCCCATGCTTCTTATGTTTCTTTGACCTCACAACTTGGCACCCACTCTTCTGTTAGACCATTCCAGTGGCTCATGTCAGATTACTTTTTTTCCCTTCTCCATCACCTTGTTCTCGATTTTTTTTTCTTTTTTTTTAATGAGATGAGTGGTATGGTGATGTGACAGAGAATGAGGTAATACATGAAGATTTTCGTGCCACTGGGGATCCTGTTTACTCAACCATTATGGTTCTTTTGCCCTTGCTCTCTTTTCCTTTCTCAGATAATGGAGCAACCATATTGGAGCAGTTGCTATTTGACCTCGCCTGCTCTCCTCATTGATCTCCTTTTTTGCAGCAGTAACGAGTAAGAGGCTGCGTCGATCTTTTCTTCTCCGATTGTTTTTTGCACATATTTGTACATATAATACTGAAAAACAAATGCATGAAGGTGGAATAAAGGCTAAGGTGCAAGGTAAAAACTAGCTAAAAATGAGCTAGCCACTCAGGATCAACAAGATGGATGAAAAGAATAAAAAATTCTGAGTGTGTTCTCGTTTCCCTGATCTAATGCCCATAACAAGAATAATTGCAGCAAGATTAGGTTCAAATTGAATGGAGCTAAGTCTTTCCAGTGTAACCTCGACAAGCCGAAAGCTTCTGGAGAACCAAATGAGATAATGTTAGGGTGTTCTAGATCTATATATGTGTCTTTCGCTATTGCTAAGGTCACTAAATAAGATAACTAAAGCACAAGGTGGTTAGTGATTAACATAGAATAAAATTCTAATTTTCACAAAGTTTTGAGTGACTCGATCCTAAAAACTTACTCAAACTGGCTCAAAAAGAAAATAAATAATTTGACATACAAAATTAAAACTCTCATTAAAAGTATACAAAATTTACATTGAAACTTTAAAAATTAAATAAAATAAAATAGATAAAAAAAAAAGAAATAGAAGAAAATCTTGAAGTAGAAGGAATATTAAAGTAAGTAATTTGTTGACAAAAATATACTAAAATAAGTAATAATTGAGAAATTCCCTTAGATAGCCCATTTTAGTTTGTTTGACCCACAAAAATAGTTTTTAAGGAAGAAAATGACCAAAATGTTTTTTTTAGAAGCTAAAAAAATTATTTATATGTATTTATACCCCTAGGGTTAACTAATTTGGACTTTAGGGTTTAGAGTTAAGGGGTGGGTTTGGGGTTAGGGTTTCAAATTTCAAAAAAAAAAAAAAAAAAAAAAAAAAAATTCAAAAAAAAAAGTCTATTTTGATCATTTTATTTTTTGAGGGCTATTTTGTGACAAAAAATTAAAAAAAGGCTATTTAAGAGAATTGCTCTAAGTAATTTGACATGTAGGTTTCTTTTTCTCCCTTTATTTATCCACACAACTTTAATTTATTTTTTATGAAACTTTTTAATTTAATAATTAGTTAATTAAAAATTATTAATTTTGTCGCTATGACTTTATTTATGTATTAATATGTATTTCCGCATTGGAATTTTGTACCATTTAAATAGTTTATATATGGTACTAAGAAAATATTTTGACATTATAACTAAATTAAATTAATCATTTAATTAGTTGTTAAATCCAAATAATTGCAATTCATGAGTTAAGCAAAGACTGAATTGCGACATATCTTAATGAACAAGATATTTTACTGTTGAATAAAAATATGAGAATTTCCCTTAGATAATCCATTTTAGTTTATTTGTCACAAAAATAGTTTTTAAGGAAGAAAATGACCAAAATGTTTTTTTTAGAAGCTAAAAAAATCATTTATATGCATTTATATCCCTAGGGTTAACTAATTTGCACTTTAGGGTTTAGAGTTAAGGGGTGGGTTTGGGGTTAGGGTTTCAAATTTCAAAAAAAAAAATAAAAAAAAAATCAAAATTTTTTTTAAAAAAAAAATCTATTTTGGTCATTTTATTTTTTTAGGGCTATTTTTGTGACAAAAACTTAAAAAGGGCTATTTAAGAGAATTGCCCTAAAAATATTTCAAAAGTATATATAATAATTATTATTTAATTGAGAGAGGCGACAATAAGTTTTGTTATAAAAAATGATTAACTGTTGTAAACAATCCTTATAGAAAATCTACAAATATGCTAATTACTTCTAAATTATGTGTCAAGGACTTTTCCACCGATAAATTGTCACCAGTAATAACTTTAAAGTATCGCCAAAACCCTTTTAAGTGTGACATAATTAACTATTAAATTTTCTAAAAAAAAAACTATTAAATAGTTTTTCCAGTCTCTATATTCACATTGGTAAAAAAATTATTATTTAAAATTGAGAAAGATGTTGACAAAAAGAAAAACTTGAGAAAGATATAGGTGAGGAGATATCCTTATGTATTAAAATGTCTAGACCATTAAAATTGAATAAAAAAGTCCCCCACTATGTAGACATTGTAATTGTAAGTTATAATTAAGTGACAAGATTATAATTTATTGGAAAAAGAAAGTGTTTGGTTGTTACTTTTACCTTTCAATCGCTACAAGATAACAATAAAAACAGTGTTCTAAAACGCCTCATACACTCGTTATGTGGTAGATGAACTGCTAACGTATATCTGAATGTGAAAACGCCTAAATGAAATATAATACAAATACATAGTTTTACATAAAATATAAATATAAGATTAATATACAAATTAATTTTTAAATATTGAATATAAAGTATATTTCAAATACAATATATATAATATAGTTTAACATATATAAATAGTTTAAAGCTATAAAAATAAAATAAAATATGCTAATATATAAATTTAATAAATTTAAAATTATTTTGCAAAATAATTAACTGATAAACGTGGCTGTGTGCTATTTTTTACTAGTATATTGATGAAGCAAGTAAATCACACTGATTAATTCTTTTAGGCATGAGTATTCAGATGTTTGTGCCAGACATCAATTACCGTTAAAGACATCAATCAAGTAAGGATATAGTTAAAGCATCAAAGCATCAATCACCCTAATCTACTAAACCCAAAAGTTCTAAGAAAATCTACTCATTAATTTACATGAAAACACTGAAGCATATTATAGATTCATATATAATCAAAAGATTAGATAAATAAGATAAGCAAAAGAAATCCTTAAACATAAGTAAGATTCAGGATAGTTCAAAATTCAAAAAAAAAAAGATAATCTAAGGAGAATCTTATATTTAGAGTATCTCTAACTTTGCTCTAAATTTACTGTAAAACAAAGTGAGAAATTAAGTAATAAACAAACCAAAAAATCATTATTCCATTTATAGAGTAATCATTTTTAATTGTTCATTACTTCATTTTCTACTCTATTTTGCAATAAATTATGGAGTGGATTGAATATGCTCTTAGGTAGTTTAGGTAGTTTAGAGCTTGTTTGTTTTTAAAATACCTATGAACTTTTTTAACCCAAAAGCTTGAGTCAACCCAAAATAAATATAAGTAAATTAAAACTGCTTTTGATGCCCACCATAGTCTGCGTTTCCCGCGGCGGTTCCCTGCGATGGCTCCCTGTCGTCAAAATGCGGACGAGCTCAGCTCGTTGTGGTTAGCCATGTTGTTTTCCTCGTCTTCACTTTTCCATGCCTCGATACTGTGGTCTACACCAGTTTAAGGTGGTTGCTCATAGCAGTTCTTTCTTTGCGGTAGAATTGATATTGTGTTCAGTAATTTGGTCATAACTATTTCATTACCGTTCCAAATGATTTGAAATTGCCTCTACTAGAAAAATAACTTAATTTCTTATGTCGTGTCAAAAAATAAAAATTCAAAAGATATCGTTAAGATCTTCATTCATTTTGATATTTCAATTCTTTTTCTGTTTAATGTGTTTCAAAACTGATAAAAACGTTCCATATAACATAAAAATACATCTACTAATAAATGAAATCTAAATGAACTTAAATGTTATAAAAATGAATGACAAAAAAGAAGTATAAATGTAAAACATCATCCACCCAAACTTGTAAGTTGGATTCTGATCGTTCACATTTGTTGAGACACGTGTATCACATGTGTATGAACAAAATAGTGTATTTGAGAGAACTAGCATCAACCAATGTGTGTGATTAACTTAGAAACTATTGATGTATAGATTTGTTTTTGTTCATTTCAAAATATTAGATTCGATTAGAGTCTCTTGGTTCAAAGGCTTCTTGTCTACTTTGGTCAGGTTTGTATAATTTTCTTTTTAGGTACGAAAACTCATTTGGTACTAGAAACTTCTCACATGGCAACAGTTTAGTTCACCACAGAATTATGTCCACATTTTTCTCATGCTTGGACCACATTTATTACAATAAAATTATATATTTTCAGTTACAAAATAAAATAAGAAATTTACTCAGAAATAAATAACCGGGAGTAGCAGGTCGTGTGGTTAAACCCTACCAAACTAGTATAACTTCATTTACTTTTGAACAGAACGGAAGACCGACCAAAAAGGAGGATTTTGAAAGGGAAAAAAATAAGTTCAAGAAGACATGAAAAGAATAAGATTACAGAAATATCCGGTAAATATTATTTTATTGTAGTTTTTAGTTCCACTGACAGATAAATTAACTAAATAAAAAGGTAATTTGTCTGGTTATTACATTATTATATTTTAATATATATATAAAAAAATGTTTCTATCAGAGTTTGCTTTTTCCCGGGAAAGGGTTAACGTCCATAAGACTAAACCAAACGTCGCTATAAATAGAGATCCATCTTCCCCCACACCCATCTTCATCTTCTTCCTCTCCATCGTTCAGCTAAACTCTTTTTAACCCCAAAACCACACCAAAAACAAAAGACTCTTCCTTCCTGAAACCCTTTTAGATCGATCGTGTGATTTAGCAAAGAGGCTTTTGTTCTGATCGGTGAGAAAAATGGAGCAGAAGAGCGTATTGTTGTCGGCTTTACCACAACCACAACCAAATCCCTATCCCAACCGTAGCCCAGTCTCAAACCCATCTACCCGTTTGCCCAGCCCAAGACATCTCCAGCCTGAGTGGCCTCTTGTCTACCTCGATCTCAACCACTCTGTCTAACAATTACCCTCACTCTCATGACAGTGTAAACTACTCAAAGGCATAAAGAATTCCATTGATTTTTATTTTGCTCTCCTCTCCTTTTCTTTTTGTTTTCTGTGTGCTTTTAGATTTGCTTTTGTTTTAAAATAAAATTTTGTCACTATGTTATGAAAGAGCTAACCTTGAGCTCAATCAAAGATTCAATTCTTTGTTATTCAGATCTATGGATTTTTAGATAAGAGTGTGCTTCAAAGATGCCAACTTGGCAAGTTGTTTGTAATTTACATCTTCCAGTTGTCAAAAATATTAAATTTTGATTATGTAAAAGAAAAATACTGAATCGGTGGTAAAAGGTTGATTTGTTTTTACACTAAGAAATTTAAGGATTATTATTTTTTCACACTGAATAATGTTATATTAAAAGTTAAAAATATTTACTTAGAATCATATTGGTGAATCATGATTTTCCTAAAGATTTGATTTAACATCTCTTTATTGGTGGTGAAAGGATTTTAGAATCTCTGGGTATCTAGGTTCAAAGAATGATAGATATGTAAAATTCTGTGAATAAATTTTTTGCCTTTCTATTGTCTTCCAAAAAATATTTAAAAGGGAGAGAAAAGAAATGATGGAAAGTGGGGTAGGTTAGTTGCTCAACAAGCATGTGGATGATTTGGCAACTGAAGACAGATAGAGACAGCCAGAGAAATAGAAAGATTCTCACATGTGATTCTACTAATTTAGTTTAAGTTAATAGCTTTTAATATTCTAGCACTGTTTTTGGATTCACTTCTCCATACTATTGAATCTTGTCTGTAATAATAATTCAAGTTCTTTCATAGTTTGTAGAAATGTGATGAGTTTGAGTACATTCTAAAGAATAAAAGTGTCATCTCCCATGTGACAACAAAAACATGAAATTTTAGTTCTAAATCATGCATTTAGTAGACATGAATATCTATTATAATACCTGATAAGATGAAGGCAGTATAAAAAATTCAAGACTGTTTTGTTGTGTAATGGCAGCGAGAGAACTCGAGTATTGTTGACAAGTGCAGCTTACATTCATCTAAAAGAGATAGAAATATCAGAGCACACTCGGAATCTTGCACCTGCAAGCAAAGCCATTCTACTTTCCGGTCCTGCGGAGTTCTATCAGCAAAGGCTTGCAAAAGCTTTGTCTCATTACTTTGAATCAAAACTATTGCTGTTAGATATTACTGATTTCTCTATTAAGGTATATCAATCAATCAATGCATATAGTTTTCTTTTCAAGTGTTTCTCACAGTTAAAACAAAATAACTCATAAGCTTTTCTCTCTCTATCCTATTCTTTGGAAACAGATACAAAGTAAATATGGATGCACCAAGAGAGAACCTGTAAGTTACTTCTAGTACTATCTATCTTTTGTTATGCTGATAAAAACAGACGTTACTGAGACAAAGAAAAAGAAACATAACCAAATATCGAAGTGTTCTCTAGATAGAGACTCAATTGTAATCTGTTCTACAGCTCAAACTACCCAAGGAAGAGATACGAGAGAGTTGCGCTTCAACTTGGTTCTCCATTTTTCTTTGGTTTGTGAGTGATGAAAAATAACGTATTGAAGTTTGTACTCCCTTTCTCAAAAGAGTTCTTGTAAAACATTAGGAGCATTGCGTCGAGACACCAGCGGAAATGATCTTAAATCGAGGTTGGTCTCTATTTCCTTGCAGTTAGTTTTATCCCTTCTTTTTAGTCTTTAAGAGCTCACAAGCTCTTTTACGCAGGAGTATCGATATCTCAAGTCTTCCTCCAAGACACAAGAGAAATGCTTCTGCTACATCTAGTTCTGTTACAGGTTTGGAAATAGAACTTTATTATATCTTCTTAATACATTTTATTCAACTCCACGTTCTTACGTCCCTTTGCTTCATATCTGTCTTTGTTATGGCTTCTAGCTTCCAGCAAACGGACCACAAATCTATGCTTCGATGAGAAACTTTTCTTGCAATCACTTTACAAGGTAAATAAACAAACATTTTCACAAGTATCCTAAAGTAGTTTCAACGCATTTGTCGTCTTTCTCTGCAGGTAGTGGTGTCTGTATCCCAAACAAATCCTCTAATCATATACCTCAGGGACGTTGAGAAGCTTCTTGAGTCAGAAAGATTCTACAAGTTGTTCCAGATTCTCTTGAACAAGATCTCTGGTCCTGTCTTGATTCTTGGCTCAAGGGTAATAATAGAACCTGAAGATGATTGCCAAGAAGTAGGCAAAGGGGTCTCTGCTCTCTTTCCTTACAACATCGAAATCAGACCACCAGAGGATGAATCTCAGCTCTTGAGCTGGAAGAATCGGTTAGAAGATGACATGAAGATGATTCAGTTTCGAGACAACAAGAACCACATCGCAGAGGTTCTTGCTGCTAATGATATCCAATGCGATGACTTAGCTTCCATATACCATGCTGATACAATGTGTCTTAGCAACCACATTGAGGAGATTGTTGTTTCTGCAATCTCTTATCATTTGATACACACCAAAGAACCTGACTACAGAAACGGAAAGCTTGTTATATCTTCCAAAAGCTTGTCTCATGGACTGAGTATATTCCAAGAAGGTGGAAGCAGATCATTTGAGCTAGACACAAACACTGACTCTAAGCGGAAAGGAGGAGAAGTATGTTCAAAGAGCGAGTCAAAACCTGAATCATCTTCTCCTGAAAACAAAAACGAGTTGGAAAAATCTCTTCCTTCAAACAAGAATGACAATCCATCACCTCCAAAAGCGCCTGAGGTTGTTCCTGACAATGAGTTTGAGAAGCGTATAAGACCAGAGGTGATACCAGCAAATGAGATTGGTGTGACGTTTGCAGACATTGGTTCATTAGACGAAACAAAAGATTCACTTCAAGAGCTTGTAATGCTTCCACTAAGAAGACCTGATCTCTTCAAAGGAGGTCTTCTCAAGCCATGCAGAGGAATCCTTCTGTTTGGACCGCCTGGTACAGGCAAAACAATGCTAGCAAAAGCAATTGCAAATGAAGCTGGAGCTAGTTTCATCAATGTATCAATGTCTACAATCACTTCTAAATGGTTTGGAGAAGACGAGAAGAACGTGAGAGCGTTGTTTACTTTAGCAGCTAAAGTGTCTCCAACGATTATATTTGTGGATGAAGTGGATGGTATGTTGGGGCAAAGAACAAGAGTTGGAGAGCATGAAGCAATGAGGAAGATCAAGAATGAGTTTATGACGCATTGGGATGGGATTATGACGAAACCTGGTGAAAGGATTCTTGTTCTTGCAGCCACAAACAGACCCTTTGATCTTGATGAAGCTATCATTAGGAGGTTTGAGCGAAGGTAATATAGCAACTTTGGTAAAATGCAAAAAAAAAAAAAAAAGCTCTTAACAGTTCTTAGTGATTATACAATTGTAACTGATTTTTGTTTTTGTGTTGGAAAATAACAGAATAATGGTGGGACTTCCTTCTAATGAGAGAAGAGAGAAGATCTTGAGAACATTGTTGTCCAAAGAGAAGACTGATGATGATCTTGATTTCCATGAGCTTGGACAGATGACAGAAGGCTACAGTGGAAGTGATCTCAAGGTTTTTGTCATCTCTAACCAGAACTCAAAAACTCTTTTTGTGTAAAATCTTTGAAACTGACTGTTTGTTAAATATTTTTTGCAACAGAACTTATGCATTACAGCTGCGTATAGACCGATTAGAGAACTCATTCAACAGGAAAGATTGAAAGATCAGGTACAAAGAGTTAAAAAAAAAAACTATCTCTCTCGCTTGCCCTCTTTATCAATTGAATTTATCAGCACATTCTGAAAATGATTTGGTGGTTTTAGGAGAGGAAGAAGAGAGAAGAAGCAGGAAAAAGTGCGGAAGAAACAAAAGAAAAAGAAGCTTCTGAGGAGAAAGAGATTATTTTGAGACCTTTGAACATGGAAGACATGAAAAAAGCTAAAAACCAGGTGAAGCATCTTATCTCTTTTTGAACAAGGAAACAAATAAACCTGAGTAAGAGATATGTTGTGTTTTTGCAGGTGGCCGCTAGTTTTGCATCAGAAGGATCTGGAATGAATGAGCTGAAGCAGTGGAATGATTTGTATGGAGAAGGAGGCTCAAGGAAAAAGGAACCACTCACTTACTTCCTCTGAAAAATCGCAAAGCCATAAAATTGTGAATGTATGTTTCTTGGTTCACAAGATATCAAACCGATCGGTTTGGTCTTTGGCAAATCAAAAACAAAGAGTCTTCTTTCACTTGTTAGGTTATTCTATTTTAGATCATCTTTTTTAGAATTTTCCTAAAAACCGTTATTCTTTTTTTTTTTTTCTATCTTCGTATGTATGTCATTGTGAATGTGTAGTTAATTTATGTAGTACGCGTATTTATATAAATATTTGCCTGCTTGGTCTTTGTTATTCTTTGTCACATTAACAACTAATCTACTTAAACTGGTTAAGTAAATTCAACGGGGAAAGTCGACAGAGATCATAACTGATAGAAAACTGCATATGGCTGAACGTGTGCCAATTTTTTCATCTTTGAATTCGTTGTTTTTGAAATATGTGTAAGCTGTTGGATAGGAATTAGGAATGAATATCTTACATCGTTGAGATTTGTCGAAATGGTACGAGAAAGAATGTCATTCGGTTGATGTACACACCATCTTCACTAGTTCAAGTTTATCGTGAACACCACCTCTTGGTATTAAAAAAGTATGCACACTTCATGCCCATATCAATGCTTTGGATTGAGCATATAATAGGGAAAGACTATGTCAAACATTCATATCTCCCATTATTAGTTCTACTACTTTTTCTTTGCTGCAAAACCATGATTATCCCGAAAATGCGTCTATGTCTATCCAGTAGGACTGGGCGCGGAGCAATCACTTGCCGATTTTTGGTTACTTACTACTTGACTTGATTTATCTAAGTAATTCGATTTATTACTTATACTTGACTTGTTCGAAACGAGTACTTGTTCGAAACGAGTACTTGTTCTATTAAGTACTTGCAAAAAAATTGATATTTGCAAGTTACTTGACTTGACTTGCCTTGTTACTTGCCAAATCAAATACTTATTTCTTGATTATTTGTAAGGTGAACATACAATTACATATAATGCTCTATATATTGACAAGAATTTTTAAAGAAGTAGACAAAAATAAAAATAAACGTTTAAAATATTAAAAGTATATACATGAAACTCATTGTTCCTTAATTTGATGCTTCTTATTATTTCAATGCTTTATATATTGACAAGACTAACAGTAAATGTGGTATTTTATTTTATTTTTAAACAAATATGAATTTTATTAGCTTATTTAATAATAAGTTGTCTAGTATATAATATAATATTGATATTATTGTAGTGAAAGAGAAAGAAAAATATTATTTTTCAAGTAACAAGTATTATGTATATAGTAAGTAACGAGTAACGAAGTAAATACCCCAAAACTAAACGATATTTGATACTTGCTTTGCTCTTGCAAGTAATGAAACTTTTTGACTTATTACTTGCTTTATCAAATACTTGTTTTTTTAAAGCGAATACGAGTCGAGTCACGAATATAAAGCAAATATCGAGTAATGATGTCCAGCCCTACTATCCAGGGCTAGGCAATCAATAATCTAGTACTTTCGGAATGACATGCTTCACCTCTTCAGAGAACGACTGCTTGGTCTTTGTTTGTCGTTAACTTATGTAGTCAACTTTCTTAGTCTTTTTTTTTTCTTGTTGACTTTTTCTTAGTCTTGATCTTTTTGAAAGCTAACTTGGTTAACTAATCGGACCCGTCATTGGTTAACTTGGTTAACTAATCGGACCCGTCATTGGTTAACTAATCGGACCGTTCAACCGGGATTCTAATTTTTCTTATATATATGTGTGAAAATGTTATAAAAAGACTATGGAAATAAAACACACTTAAAGAATAAATGATATAAGAAAATTATATATACAAAACATAACAAAATAATAAAGATTTAAATTAATAATATATATAATATTTATCTAAATGAGAAGTTTCTTTATATTTCTTAATATACTTTTCTATGGAAAAAACATAAATTTTTGGATTGATTTAACATTTTTTGCTTTCTTGACTTTGAAGTAAAAAGGTAGAAATAGAAATATTTCCTAAACAAATGTCCATTTTTCAACACTGAGTTGTTGGTGGGAGAAAACAGAAAAAAGTAGAAAGACACAAACAGAAACTCGGATAGATCAAAAACCTAGAGGAGACGAGAGGAGTCAACAACATTATACAAAATATGAATATGATGAGATACGAAAATCTAAAGATAGGAGAAGCACTCTCGAATAATCATCTCTACCCATTTGCTTGCAATGAACTGAGCTCTATAATCGATCTGGGTTACTCTCAGTTTCCCAAAGACCTCAAAGCTTTCATCTTCCGAGATTGTCTCTCCGCTTTTCGTCTTCTTCCCGAGTAAGTTTTTCTTCGTTGATGATTAATTTGGGGATGTTTTCTCATGGCCTCTGTTTCTGTTTTTGAAAAAAGGGTTCATAATCGAGCATGTATATACCAAAGGTAGGAAGTCAACCCTCAAGTAGAGAGGACTGAGTCTAATACTGGATCGTTGAGATTATAGCTTAGATTCTTTGCATATACAATTTGCAAAAAGACATGTTTTGTTCAAAAGGAGTAGAATGTTTTGTCTTTCTTGAATATAAATACAAATACTTTAACAACTTTCCTTTGTGCTACAAGTTGATTCAATCTTTGTTAGACAAATCTTGAAAATCAAACCAAAGTTGGGAACTTTCGTCGATGCTTGCAGCCAACCACTAAGCAGAGGATTAAGACTAGTGTGTGTTGGGGATTGGTTCTTCAAATGGCTTCACTGATTCCTTGCAGTCTCTTGAGAAATAATATTATGTTAAAAAAGATGCTAAATATTCTGTTTAGTGTGAGTGATATTCACCTTATTCGTATAGCACAAAAATATCTTTGATTCCTAATTTATCTTTGATATTTTTCAAGCCTATCAAGACTACAAATCTAACCGTTTCAGTGTCTGTCTATATATATATATTTTTTTTCATTTAGTTTGAACAGATCAGCTGCTGTTTCAGCCGCTAACCTTCTCTTGAAGAGCGTGGAATCAGCATTCCCAAAACAGAAGAAGCACTTAGCCATTGTACAATTTAAGCAGGCAAAAGTAGCACTTAAGAGACGCACTAAGAGCTATGTGGACCATTTAGGTATGTTTTCTAGTTATCTTTCTGAGAATCTCCTGTTTAATAGCCCAGTATACCCACGAGGCTTTTCCTAGTGGCTAAAACGGTTGGATAACCTCGTTGGGAGGTCTTGTTCTACTGAGGAGAGTTAATTTAATATAGTATGGGTCTCCCTAAAGGGATGTACGAGTCTACGTATCTAGAACCTCTTAGTCATTAAAAACAAAAACGAGATAATCTCTTTTTGTTTCAGAAACACCTTCACTTCCACAAGATATCCTTGTTCAGATCTTCAGTCTCCTTGATGTATCATCCTTACTTTCATCATCTCACATCTCTCGGTACTACTACTTTCTCCTGTAGTATATTTTCACATTTCAGAGTCTTTTGCTTGCTTTTTACTTATCTGTTATGTTTGTAGTTCATGGAACCTAGCAACGCATGAAGGCTCTCTGTGGCGATCACTTTTTGATCTGCACTTCAGTCACGAAGTCTTGAATCATAGTCATCCCGGTTTTGACTGGAGAGAAGCCTTTAAGAACGAATGCATTGGTACATGCTTCTTTATCTCTATGGTTTTATGTTTGTCTTCTTTCTTTCGTATACCGCTTTAAATTTGTTATGTATGCATTTGGTTTGGGTAACCTTGCAGTGTATAATTCATCAAAGATGTTAAGATCTGGTCGCGGATATTGCAGTTACTGTGACACTGTTGTTTGGCATGACAACTTTAGATGTCCGAAGAAACAATGTCAGTTTGAATCAGGCAAGGTGCCACTCGACCCCATGTTAACTCACCAGGTATAAGCTTTTTTCATCCTTCAAGAAATGTTTCTCATGGGCTTTGTTACTTCTTCTTGTCGTTTTTGTTACTTGTAGGGCAAGTTATGTATCTGCTTTATGTGGTTTTGTTTCTCAACAGGTTGTTCACTATTTACTGGGGATAAGTAGTTCGTCTCATGAAAGTGATTTTGCCGAAAGTGATTCAGTGGAAAGTAGTTCGGATGAAAGTGACTTGGTCGAAAGTGATTCGGACGATGAGGCCGTTCCTGGACTATGGGCTCATCCTAAGAAACACATAGAAAGGACTCCTACGCTTTAGTTTCACAACTTAGCCCAATAAGACATGGTTAGGGCTGAGCAAAACATCTTTAATAAATGAGAGGATTCTTTTCAGTGTGTGAACTTTTTAACTCGTATGCACATTCATATTCAGAGAATCAGAGTTGTCAACTCAGTGTAGAAGAAATAACAGCAAACGTGTTAGGCTTGTTGTCGCTCATGGGTCTATCTGTTTATATGAATATTTTGGGGGTGAATTATGTATAATTTCTATAAAATTAACTCTATTGATACTCCTTCCATTTAAAATTATGTATCTTTTCCAACTCTTTATATTATTAATGCTAGGGGTTTGCCACAATTTTAATTATTTTCATACATTAGATTTTTTTTTATATAAAATCTACAACTATTTCTATCAAATGTTTTTTTATCTAATACATGTGAAATATTAGAACTCATAGTTTGCTTTGTTTTTTATTCAAAATTATAGTTGTAATGTGTATGAATTAGAAATTAATTAAACATTAGTTTTTATCTAAGATTTTGTATTTTGAATTATTTAAGTTGGATTTTCCAACAATAACCATGATTCATCACCAAAGGTTGTAATGTCAAAAGTTAGAATCACCAACGGTTGCAATGTTTCAATATATCACCAAAACATCTCATTATGAAAATATGCATTTTTAGGATGGAAAGATACACTATTATGAAAAGATGCATCTTTAAATATTTTTCTTTTAAAACTAACAAAATATTAAGATAAAAAGACACATTCCTTACATTTGTTTGGATTCATATATTATTAACATTTATAATTGTTCATCACTAAGAATTTGATAATGTTTGTTGATAACTTTGTAGACAACACTTCATTTGAATATTTTCTAAGAATTTGTAGTAGGTTAACTGGACATAAAATTTTTTTCTGTACCATCATAATAAATTTATGAAAGATTTATAATGAGAAAATTATCGATATGGACTATTTCTAAATTTTCAATGATCTATATGAAAAGTCATGACTTTTAGATTTGAAAATGAGATAGTTACTTTAAGATAGTACTTTCACAATATATTATAAATAGACACTTCATTACAAAAAATACATTCTATTACATATTAAAAGACACATAATTATAGAACAAACTTTTCCAATAGTTGCATATTGGAATAAATAACTAATCTCAGTTTTTTTTATGAAAACACACAACTATTCAATATTAAATGGGATTATTATTATTAACTTTAAAAATAAATTGTATTCTATAATGAGAAGACACAACTAATAATTGTAGTAACATACTTATTGGAATATTTTTACTACTTTTCAAAGATTTTCAATAGCTGCATGTTGGAAAAACAAAACCAATCTCAATTTCTTTTAAAAGACACAACTTTTCAACATTAAATGAGATTTTTATTATTAAAAAATATATTTTGTTCTTTTTAATGAGAAGATACAACTATTAAAATTAATAATTGTAGAAAGAAAATTATTAAGATATTTTAACTACTTTTTTTTTTACAATAGTTACATGTTGGAAAAACAAAATTAATCTCAGTAAAAGATTGTTAAATGTTATGTCTTTTAATTTTTGTGTCTTTTTATCTTAAAAATTGCATTGATTTAAAAGAATTTATCTAAATATATAAATATATATATTTTCATCTAAACGATGTATTTTTCAGTTTAATAATTAATCCCAATATATAAAAGGGGAAAATGCTCAAAGGAGAGCATGTCCACGTCATTTAATTAAATTGACCACTAAGAGAGAGTCGTTTTGCCACGTCAGTTTAGCTAATGTCGATATTAATAAAAGATGGGCTTTTTGTTTGGGTTTAAATTAATTTTCTATCTTGGCCCAACTATTATCTCCTCTACCTTTATCGGTGTCGTTTCCCCTTTCTCTATTAGTCTGCATACCGACACTAATTGCAGCCATTATTCTCTTCTTCATAATAACACAAAAAAACTAATGATTTCCTCCTGGACTTCTCCTCTTCTACCCAATATAAACTGATGTAGCTTTCAAGCTACCACCAGGAGTCAAAGAAATACATCGGTGAACGGGTTATCATCTTTCTGCAATCTAGCTCTCCAATTCCTAATTAGCTCCCCCTTAAAATTTCATCATTGCACGGGTTAATAGATCTTCACAAAACTAACTTGGTTTTGATCTGTTTTCTATTTACCATCTAAACAACAACTTCTCAGAGACTGTGATTCATAGACGACACAAAGACAAGCGGCAACAAGCGACGAGAATTAGATCTGGAAAAAAGTAAGAAGAATAAGATATTGGAGATGAACTGGACCATTGTCCTCACCTAATTTATTCCATTGGAATGTTTTAGAATTAGGTAAATCAACAATTGGATTAGAGACTTTTATACCTCTAAGCAGTGGTAGTTTTAAACTACTTTGAGCGTGTTTTAACTCTTACTGACTTTGTAAACAAATGATTGAGCCATTATTAAGATTCATCTACTCCTACAGCCATTCGACCTCCCTCTTTGACTTGACTTGACTTTAAGATACTACTTCATAATTTCTCTTAGCTGCATGTATATGTCTTCCCTACTACTATTACTAACGAAGGGGTGTACATAGAGCACCATCGTAGGTTAACATGGAGAAAGTCAGTTGTCTTGGTGTAGCATATCTATGAGTTTCTAAAAGAAGATTCATGGATCAAACTAATTCATGATTCATTTTTCATTTTTACACCAATGTATGCTTTCTGTTATAACTTGGTGATTTTCTTTTGTATGTTGATTTCTTACCGGTGGGTTCTGATGAGTTTCCAGGCATGTTGAACTTAAGACTATACGGCACACCACACTCACCACCACCATCTCACTGGTCCGAAGTTGAGTGTGCTGAATGTATGTAGGTAGCTAAATCTTACTTTATAAAGTAAACCTGCAGCTTTTACATCTGAAAGCTTTTATTTAAAAACAGGTTGTTGATATAATTAAGTTGATATCTTCTTAATTTTCCTGCAACACCCTAAGATCACATGTGTCACTTTCATATGAATAAGCATGTTGACAATTTGTTTGTAATCGAAGGATCGCATATTCTCTCTTCATATGTTCCGACGAGTTTTTGGCTTCATTCATCTTCCTCTTTAAGTTGATGCTTTGATCTTTTCATTAGTCAGACTGATAACTGCCAAAATATGAAACCAAAGATGGTTACTGTTTTATTTGGCTCAAGTCATTTTCTGAACTTTGATTTTATATTTGTTTGCTATTTTAGTTTCTTCTTCATTTTCCCTAAGGGTCTACATGATTTGGCAGAGCTGCTTTACTTATCCGGAGTTGGACAAGCGTTTTAGCATTGTCTCAGATCTGGTCTTCACGTATCATCTGGTATGAAGCAAATGTATGAATAATCCTTTATATAATATATATATAAAATGTTTCCACTAAACTACTGTATGTTACTTATCACTATATTTCGGTAGAGAAGTTATTTGCTTGCAGGGCTTCCTCATCGATGAAGAATCTAGAGAAGTGACTGGGAGAACACAAATGCTTTATTAATGAGCAAAAGAGCATAATAAAAACTGTCAGGACTGTTTACTTTGTAAAATGGGAACATTTTTTCATTTGGTGAAGGCTGGAAATACTGTCGTTTAGTAGTCAATTTGTAAGTGATGATTTTTTAAGAACAAAAAAGACCACTCATATAAAAAATGAATCTGAAAATGTTCACCAACACCATAATTGTGAAAGGTCATAAACGTTAGCATGAAACAAAACAAATTGAGGAAGATTTATAGTACTTATAAAGTCAGTATTTATAATTGATCAAGAACGTCATGTTTCACTATGATGATAAAATAGTAATTAATTTCCCTTTATTTTCCTTTTTATCATTCTTGCATATTATTGGGGTCTTTCAAAGAACTCAGCAATGGCGTTCCAAATCTAAGTCAATCGCCCGTAATAGCCAGGGTCGCAAACTCAAAGAAAAAAGACAAAGCTGGAGAAAACCGAAAATGGGAAGATATATGCTTAAGAAATTGCTTTGACGAATTGTTGATCCCCACCCAATTGTTTAGATATAGGCTTAAGAAAAGCAATTCGTGAAACCGCCTGTAATCTCAGTGATACCATGCAAAACCAATTGCTGTAAATCGTTTTGACTGCAGGATTGATAGTATGTTCATGAAGACAATTGGAAAAATATTTAGAGAACACACAAATCACAATACAGCTTCAAAACCTTAGAGCTGGTCGTTCGTGAAAACAGGTACACCGGTTTTGCCAAGTGGCATTGAGCTTCAAGAATTTAGAGATGGACCTTCCAGAATAGTTCCCAAAACATCAAAACTGGTTTGGGTTAACTTTTTCTATTGTCTCAAAGAGTTGTAACCAAAGTGATAAAAGGCTACATATATCGCTTATTGTGTTGTATTTCATACAAGAATATTAGTAGAGTTTATCCTGCGGCCACTTGCTCATTTGTTGTTATCTTTTTTTTTTTTGAAACACTCTCATTTGTTGTTATCTTGATTTTCACTATGATAGTTAGCCCTTTAATTTTTCTTTTAATTTGCTTACTATTGGGTTTGATTGTAATTTTTTTTTTTTTGGTTGGACAGACTAAAAGAAAGACATTTAATTAAAAATAGAAGCATTATCTAAACGAAGCAGAATCAAGGATGATTCTTATCATCATTTTAGACCAACAGAAAAACCAGAAATGACAAAGCCAAGATTTTATTTGTTTTACAATTATCATTCCTCTTCTTGGAAATATCTTAAGTAATATACCTTAAATTACATGTATCGTAATATCACTTTCTTATCGTATGTAGTGTAATCTTAACTTATAGGAATAACTCCAATCCATCAAAATAGTACACAACAACACACAAACACAAATTATATTAAAAGAAACCCGACAATGCATACGAAATAATAAGTCTGGGTGTAGCAAAAAAGCATTAAATAAACCAAATAACATACAGTTGAACGATGTACACCCTACGACCAATAGAAAGACAGCATAAAAATGAAAATAATTTTTTGTAAGGAAAAATAAAAATAATTTTTTGAAAAGAAAAATGAAATTAACTTACATCGAAGAATATTAGTGTGGAGAACATGAAGAAAATATTGTCTCTATACATACCTTATGCAGTAGCAATAAAAGATACAAATGAAAATCCAAAATTTGAAAGCTTGATGATATATACACATCCAAAAGTGCAAAAAAATTACCATCAACATGAAACAGAACAAAAAGAAGTGATTTTGAAAAGAAATATCAGATGCTACAAATAACCAAAACTTACAATAAGCAATAAAGATTAATGCAAATCATTCATATCAAATTAAAATGAGAAATATAGAATGACACAAACAACATATAATAATTCTATAACAAAAATCAGACGAAAATATATATTAAATAATTTAATATATATATATATATGATATTTATGTCTATAAATTATTAACAAGATAGTTACACTACAAATGATAGGCAATAGATAGCAAACTGCATATTTTCATTGTAAAACTTGAGAAAACTGAAGAAAGACAAATTTATGAAATCTCACAATCCATGGTTCTGAACCATATGCATTAAGGCTAACAATGCATTCATATGTCAAAGTTACACAAACAACAACAATACTCTCAGTCAAGAAAAATGTTCTTAAGGCACCTCTCTATATTTTGGATGAAAATTATAATCAATTGCTACATTTGCGCACTATAAGCGAATACCTACCAAGTAACTTCTCAAATTTATTTTTAGGAGAAAAACATAAATTGAAATAAATTATGTCTAAACGCAAATACACATCATACAAAGAATATATTCCAAAATCCAAAAGATAAAATAAATGTTGTATTAAGTTTACTTATAAACGCGTATACACAAAAAAATACAATTTACAGACAAAATAGTCACCCATAATGAAGCTCTCATATTAAAAAATTATTACATGTCAACATTTACAGCTCTCTCTACATGAGATTAAGAAATGACTAATTTCAAACAATTAATGAGCATCAGGGACAAAACCTTTAAAGTTAACTTATTCAGTAGGCCAATGTATATTAGATAAAACAAAGTCATATTGGTAACAAACATTAACCTAAAAATATATAAAGGTTCATAAAAATAAAAGCTCAAGTTAAATTACTATATACAATATTTTAAAAGTAAGTATTCACTCCAACAACAACAACAATAAAAAATATTTTTGCACTGCGTTGTTAAAAGTTTGAGAGGAAAAACACTAGATAAATTAAAATGCAAATACAGTATGAAAATATCCACATGCATAAAAAGATCTCTCCAAACAGTTTTTTTTCTTTTTCAAAATACAATACGTATGACTGAAAAAACCGAACGATTATACATTGTGATAATTTTCTCTCTACACACAGTATATGTATACTAGAATTTTTCTATATAAAAATGTTAAATTTTATTACCTTTATTTTTAATGTAACCTAACTTGATACTTTGTTTTTGTTAGGATGTTTATGTTTTCTATAGTTTTGTTTTTTTTATTATGTGTATGCAATTTCTTAAAAAAGATTTATAGCATACAATCCGCGCGTAGCGCGGAAAAAAAATCTAGTATAGTTTAAAAGGGTTGTTCAAATATCTAAGAGTGCTTCTTTCCATCATAAACATTGCATTTGTTAAAACAAAATTATCAAAATTATCAAAACATCTAAAAATGTATATTTTTATGATGATGTATCTTTTTTTCTTAAAATACAATAATTTTTAAGCAGTGGTGATTAATCTACATAGTGAAGGAAAATGTTTGGGTATTTTATCTGATACCCGAACCCGAATCTGAACCCAATTTAAAAAATCCGATCCGAACTCCGAACCAAATTAATAAAATATCCGATCGAATTTTGTATTGAACAAATTTGGATATCCAAACCAGATCGGATATATCCGAGATCCGAAGTACTACCTGAACTCATCTGATCATATATACTTCAACTTAAATCTACATCTTTCATCCAATATGTAATGACCGGGTTTTCTTAACCAATTTTGGTTTAATTAATATTATATAAAATTATGCTAAACCACTATTTTTCTAACCTAAACATATGTGCATATATATATATATATATTGTTCTTAAACATGAGAGATTAAAATATCATATGCTTTTCCCATCTTTTTTTTTATACAAAATCTTTTTTTTCTTTGTCCTTCTCATGATCAATGTATGTTTTTTTGGAGACGTTAACCATTACCGTCATCAACTATCATCACCATAAACATCATTGTAGCAACCAGAGCTACCTCGCACCACTTTGTTGTTCTTCATCGGACGAGTAGTTATTTTTGCTACTCTCGATCGTGTTACATAACGAAGTTGTAAAGAGGAATAGTTTTTTCTACAAGAATTATGTGTTTATTTTTTTATCAAAATTTTTGTTTTTTTTGGTTATATCCAAAATACCCGAATCCGAAATAAAAATATCTGAACCCGGCCCGAAGTGTAGAAATACCCAAACGGGTTCTTTTACTTTGTACCAAAATATCTAAAAAATCTAAAATTTCTGATCCGAACTCGAATGAGTATCCAAATGTCTAACCCTAGGACTGAAGACTGAATGCTCATGCACCATTTTTTTGTTGCTGTATTTTTATATGATAAATTACATGAATTAATTGATAATTATCAGATGTTAGAATAATTATTAGAAAGGCTACACTGTTACCCAATATGAAAAGTGCTTGGCTAAGTGCAACTCTTTCTCTCTCTCTCGACTTTGTGCTTTCCATTTATGAATCAAGCTAACAAATAAATCTCCCATTAATTGTTTCTTCTTGTTATATTTCGGTTGGGGACCTTTCGGTTGAGTAATTGTGGGAGAATAATTGATTTCAACTGTTGCACGTTTCTGATGAACAGCAATGGGCACGGGCCGATTAGAAATTTTGTTTACAGCCGTTACAGACTCTGATGAAGAGTAAAATGTAGAAAGTTAGACACTTATATAATTGTTGAAGCATTGCAATTGTTTTGGCTGAATGAAGAAAATTGGGTTTTAAAAAGAGTTTCACTATCTTAACCATTTGTAGATTAATATTAAATATATTTTCCAACAAACTTTTTATTTTATTTTGCATTAATATTTCATTAGTTAGTATAACTTCATACGTGACAATTTCAATGTTGCTCTAAAAATTGATTTATACTGGTCTTAATAATTTGTAGTGTTTAATAATTTGTAGTTTTATGCAATTATTGATTGGTTGATTTATATATGAATAATTACAATTTTTATTATATATAATTATTTTAGAATGATATTTTTACAATATATTTTGAAGAACCGCATCATTATAAATATAAAAATATTTATTTTTATAATGAAAAATATGACTCTTTACATTAATATTTTATTATAAATAACGGAAACATATTTTAGACGTAAAAATACATTCATATGTGAAAAGACACATCTAAACATTTTTTCACAACCATTAATAATAGTTACAAATTGAAAAACACAACTTTTTACATTAATTGAGAATCTAAATACACTTTTATATTGAAAAGACACATCTAAATATTCTTTTACAACTATTTTCAATAATTTCATATTGAAAAGGCAGAACTATTCAATATTAGTTGAGAATTCAAATATACTTTTATAATGAAAATACACATCTAAACATCTTTAACAACTATTTTCAATTAATAATTGCATATTAAAAAAAACACAATTTTTAATATTAATTGAGATTTTAAAATATTTGCATATTGAAAAACATAACCTTTCAATATTAATTGAGATTCATATTATATATATATATATAAAGAACACGCATAATTATTTTATATGCAAACTGTAAAGATTTAAAAATGTTTTGGATGGACACAAGACCATTACTAAACTATAAATAATTGACATGTTCGGCTAGGAATGCATTGTTTGGAATAACTAAATGGTGACTAGAAAAGTATAACGTTGAGTCTTACATATAATATGGTTTCTTTAATACATGATGCTTCATCTTTTATTTATGCGGAATGAGCATTGTATATAAAAATTATCTTTATGTATTATTAAAACTAACAAAATAATAAATAACTGAAAATAATTAACTATTACGTATATAAATAAATTGGTGCAAACATGTCAAAGCAACCACTTTTATTTATTTATAATAATTTTATGGTAAATAAATTTAAACAATCACTATTATGTATTTTGTATGAATTTAAATAAATTTAAGTGATATTAACATAAATATGTACTATATTTTATATGGATATCAATTAAATGAGATTTATTAATTATATAGTTTTATGATTATTTATATTTTCTATAACAAAAATTGTAAACTCGTGATGATAAAAGTTTAATGTGAGAGTTTTATTAATAGTTTTAATAATTTATAACTATTTTTGAATATTTACTTCAAATTTTAAAATTAAAATATTTATGTATTTTATATGGTATATAATTTAATATATATATAAATTAAAAAATAACTATTACGATAAAAACAAATTACAATTATTTATATTTTATAATAAAAAATTTAAACCCTTGATCGAAACTTTATAATGTGAGAATTTTAATAGTTTTAGTAATTTATAGTCATTTTATAAATTTCAAATTATACCATGGATGCAAAATATAACTTTTTATTAAATGGTCAATATGATTGTTTATTTTATGCTCATAATATAATTTTAAACATAAATGATGAAGGATACACAAATTATTATTAAGGCATTTTTATTAAAATTATTATTTTTATATATATATACTATAATCATATTAAGTAATTTCATAATTTTTATTTAAGGAAAATAGGAAAATATTAATTACATATTATAAATTAATTTTATGATTAATTTAATAAGAACTATAATATATATATATCTAATGGACCAACATATTTTTCTAGATATTTTAAGAAATATTCTAGTAATGATACGCGTCATATCAAAAATGTTACAATACTTAAATCTCAAATGTTATAATACTTCTTTTATAATATATAAAGATTTCTGCTCAGTGTCATGCGTGACAAAAAATAAATAAACTATTAACTAAAAGCCCATTAATATATTTGTTAACTTAAAGCCTTTTGTATTTTTTTTATTCGTTTAAGCGATGAGCATGTCGAGGCCTCCAGTCTGTTGTGAGGAAGCTAGCTAATGTGACTATTAGACTGTCATCCATGTTCATGATTCATCAGATAGCTTTCGTCGTATATATGGATCTTTACAAGTGACATCATTGTTGATAAGTTGACTTAGAACTGTTAACATTTTCTTTTATAATCTCAATCTTTTGCACTGATTTTTAAACCCTTTATGAAGATTAATTATTTTTTATTATTTTAAGCAGATACCATTACATGTAATCAAATTATTTCAAATTTGATGCATGCTTAATAACAACAACATCTATTGTTAGTATCACACCTGCCATATAGAAATTGCTTCATACGTCTACACAGACCATCACAAAGTCCCTCCCCTGACTTCCTGAATGCACACTTATTGTATGTGAAGCATTTTATTTCTGGATCGAATAGATAAAGTGGTGTATATATTATCGTTATTAGTAATTATGTGGTATATCTGAGTATATTTCTCCTATTTATTACATATATCAATTGTTCATCCCCATACTATCATTCCATTATGGTCTTCCCGATCGTCTACCTCGTGTTACTCAACCTCCCGATCGTATACATGGTGTTACTTGTACTCTACACTGTGTTTCCTAAGTAAAAACGAATGCGATTAAGATTTTCTTGGTGATAGCCATTTGTATTGTATTTTCTTGATTTTATGATTTTTTCTTTGTTTAGGATAATTATATATAGGGATTGTATAGTCAACATAAGATATGTTTTCCTCGTCAAAGATAGAAAAAAACATAATCCATCAATTTATTTCTATAGAGAATAATAGTCAAAAGAAAAACAAAAAGAATGATTTTCTTACCTAATTACATTTGAACATTAGTGAAATGGTATTAATTATTTTCCAGAATTAAATACTATGTAGCATCTTGTGATAATGTTTGCCGATTCTAAATTTCTAATGGTTGCAGCTTGAAGTTATTGGTCACGACTAGTTAATTATCCCCAACGAGTCTCACAAAAGCATCGTTTACACAATTTTACCTTGTTAACCAAATTTTATTGTATACTTTGACCAAAGCTTATTAAACTATGAATTTAAGTCTTTATCATTTGATTGGTAGTATAGTTAATGTTGTGATCAAAATCGGTCATGGCAAAAGCAAAGGCTAAAATCTTTTAAAAAATTATGTTTTAAATAAATATGAGCCAGAAATGTCGAAGAAACTATACAGCATAAGCCAAACCTATTATTATAAGGGAATAAGAAAAAAAAATTGTATATTTCATCCCGGACAAGAAATAAAAGAGTTTCTATCCAAAACACAAAAAAATCGGAAAAAACATTTTTGTGGAAGTTTTTTCGAAAGTTTTTTTTGATAAATAATGAGTCTTTACAAAACAATCATCCGTAAAAGAAAAGATCGGAAAGTTTCCACTGAAGAACATTATAGGAAATTCTAAGAGATAATCTTCCGCAAAATAAATCACCAACTCTCATGAACTCAGCCTCGCCACACTCGTCTCATCCTTCACCTCACCACACCCACCTCACCACACTCCATATGTCTTCACCTCGCCACTATCACTTCGCCACACTCACTTCGCCACACTTATCTCACCTTACACGGCTTCACCTAGCCAAAGAGATCCTTCACTCTCTTTACCTTGCCACAGAGCTCCCTCGCTCTCTTCACCTCGCCACAAAACTCTCTCTTTGGCTCCATGTCGCAAAAATATTGATAAAAATGATTCAAAGCAATTTTTTCAGGGTTTTCGTTTAATTCTGATAGGAATCACACAAAGGTAGATTGATACAAACTAAACCTCTGGTAAAATACTCCCGTAACCCAACAGATAAAGTACATAGTCTATTTTAGGGATTGGCGACTTCCTCGAATTAGAGATTTATAAAAAAAATCAAGAATATGGGCTCGTGTGACATAAGATTCTCGACCCTTCAATAGACTCTCTCTTTATGTATATTTATGCGCAATATATTGGATTCATTTCCTAACTAGTCTCTCATCATGTTTTCCTTGTAATCTGGATCGAAATGTCTTTTGTTTGGTCTCAATGGGAGTTTCGTTGAGATTTTACGATGAAAACAAGTAAGACATGTTTTCTCGTAAAAGTCTGAGTCAATCGTCAAGATGATGCTGGTTAACTTAACATCATTGTGTCCTCGACTAAATGGATTGATTTTTATCAGCTCACAGGTCTGACGACATAAAAACGAACATTGAAAAAATTGACGATTTCTCTGAGAATAATCGTAAAAACGCATAAGTCGTTAAACAGTTCAAAACAGTCTAAAATATGCCAAAAGCCCACTTATGATTTAAAATGAGAACAAGCCCATATGCAATGACGCTTTACTCGGCTTGGATAAAAAAAATAGAAGAAGAGGATAAGTGAGAAGTTTCCAAGCTAAACATGGACTTGGAGAAGATAAGAAAAGATCTCCGCAAAAGGATAAACTTGAATCGAGGGAAAAAAAGAAAGATGACCGACTCTGGAGGCATATATAAGCACATTCGACACAGAGAAGAAAGAGGACTATTTTAGGCACTTAGAACTCTCTGCACTTAGAAACCTTATGCATTATTTTTGACATGCTTAGTTTTCTATGTCTTTCACTCGATTACTAGACGAAATCGCAAAGGCATTTCAATCTCTTGTTCAACTCTTTGTAAATTGAACTACGTTTGGCTTGATCCTCGAAAGAGGTATGTAGGCAGCCTTTAATAAGGTCCAGTTCATAATCAATAAAACATTTTTGAATATTTTTCATCTATTGCTAAACGAGTTTTGACTGACATAGGTCTTCTCTACATAAGTGGTTACGCGCGCTAGCAAAGTTAGTTAGGTTTTACTTCATGTGTTGCTTGATTTCCATTGTAATAGTGCATCCAGATAAACTTTTCGTATGTTTTGTCTCTTGATAAGGTAACTTATAAAGACAATTTGAATATTCATGATTTATTTGAAACCATGTAAGACGTGTGTGGTGAAAAATATGATTACATGATAATTTTAAAAGATCTTATTCCTTAACATATTACACAAATTTTTATTTTCTTCTTTTATTTTGTATATTTAATAAAAGAAATTATTTTCAAAGAATTACATGCTTACAAATTAAGAAGGGCATTTGTATAACAATACACAAATTGAAAGAATCTTAAATTGGTTGTCACTTCCAAATATAGTTACTGAATACATAATGAACTTATAAAGTCAATGATAGTCTTATGATTTTTTACATGAATATTCATCGGATCAATTACTTGAAAAAAAAAATGATAAGATCTTTAAAATTTGTATTTAATGCTCCAACTCCAAATTTGAAAGTCATGAATTTTTTTATAGATCATTAAAAATTTAGAAATAGTCCATATCAATAAGTTTCTCATTGTAAATCTTTCATAAATTTATTAAGATGGTAAAGAAAAAATATTTATGTGCAGTTACTTGCTTGCAAATTCTTAGAAGATATTCAAGTAAAATGTTGTCAACAAAATTATCAACAAACATTTCAAACTCTAACTGAAAAACCATTAATGGTGTTTACAATGAATGGTGTATCTAATAGTGAATTGGTTAATGGTGTTTGCAATGAATGGAAGAGTGTCACGTTCATTGTGATTATGGTGGGTATTAGGTTAAGAATCAGACATGAGATGTTGGTTACATTGGTGGCAAGGTTTTCTGGTAGATTACGTTTGGCTTCCTAGATATACGATATAACGATACAAACTTTAACTCTTACTCTATCAATGAAATTCTATCATGAAAATGTTATATAATACTTATCTATATAGTAATGTTTTTATGTATGATAATGTATTCTTTTCTGTGTATTAATATCTTCTCTGTGAATAACTCTATACAATTGTTAAAAAATCTAGAGAAAACTATTAAATCTGTTAATTGTAGGACACTTATTGGAATACTTAACTAATTTAAAAAACTTTTCCAATAGTTGAATATTGGAATAAAAAAACTAATCTCATTTTTTTATGAAAGCACACAACTATTCAACGTTAAATAGGATTCTTATTATTATTTTATTTTTTAAAATAATTTATATTTTATAATGAAAAGACACAACTTTTAAACTAAAAATACTTATTGGGATATTATAACTACTTTTAAAAATAGTTGCATGTTAAAGCAACAAAACTAATCTCAGTTTTTTATGAAAATATACAACCTTTCAACATTAAATGACATTCTTATTATTATTTTATTTTTAAAATAGTTAGTTATTTATAAGGGGACAACTCTTATAATTAATAATTGTATAAAGACATTTACTTTACTACTTTTTAAACTTTTCCAATAGTTGTATGCTTGAAAAACTAATCTCAGTGAAAAACTGTTAAACGTTACGTCTTTTCATCTTTGTGTCTTCTTATCTTAAAAGTTTCATTGATTTAAAAGAAGTTATCTAAATATATTAGTATATATCTTTTCATATTAGCAATAAATCTTTTCATTTTAATAATTATGTTAGTTTAAAAAGTTGTTTAGATATCCAAGAGTATGTGTTTCCATCTTGAAAATTGCATTCGTAAAAAATTAACAAAATATCTAAAATGTAAATTTTAAGTATTAGTGAATCTACATAGGGATGACTGAGTCCTCATGCATCCTTTGATTTTTTTTTGTTGAATTTTAAGCACTGGTTAATTTAGCTATGCTACTTTATTATTATTAAAAAAAAAACTAAATGGAAATAATACATGTTTGAACTAATGTATTTGCAGTTTGATTGTAATTTCTTATATGTAAAATTTGAATACTTACCAAAAGTTGATCTAGTGAGATATACTAGAGATTATAAAATATATTAAAATATGAATATATTATTGTGCTATTTTGATATAAATTATAGGTTCAAATATAATGATCAGTTTTAATATATTGGTAATCACCATAATATAATTGTTTCTAATCTAACATGAAAATATAATAATAATGTATATATATATTAGAATAGTATTTCTGTTTTCTATTTTTTTCATTTAATTTTGTGGTCTTTACGGGTTTTATAGATTTCAAAATTTTGGTTTGCAAGTTATAATTTTTGGTTTTGGATACATGTCTTAAGATAAAATTCAGAGATCTATTTTTTTAAATCAAGTTACTACTTACAGTTTGCTTTTCTGTTTTTCTAAGGTATAAGAATTTGTTGGAAAGTTTCATACAAAAAGTTTTATTTTTTAAGATTTGAATGTTGATTATTCTAATTTGGTTAGATTTATTTTATATTTTATAATTTCTCAATCTAATTTTTTTTACCTCGTGATATTTTAGTTATGAATTAACTGTTAAGTGAAACCTCTAGTAAAACATAATTTTTAATCAGATTTTAGTTTGGTTATATATGAGATAAGGATGATTGTTTGTGGAGCTATATTCTCTCTAACAAGGGTTATTCCCATTATGAAAACCTATGACGGACTGAACTTTCATTCATCTCTTTCAAGATTAAAGCTTCTATCCAGGGAAGTCTATTGACATGGTTGTCTATCATCGACGTATTACTAACAACATATGTGGTCTGCTTTGTGATTCAGATTGTGCTTTTATAGATATATTACATGTTCCACTTATATTTTTTGAGTAAACGTCAGTGACAGAAAACTATGTCAATAAATTCCTCTGGATAGAAACTTTGATTTTGAAAGAAATGAATGAAAACTTTAACTCGTCTTGGGTTTTCATAATGGAAATGCATCTTGTTAGAGTTACTATAGCTCCACAAACAATCGTTTTTATTTCATATATAACCAGGCTAAAAATGATCAAAAAATGTTTAACTAGAGCTCTCCCGTAGTAATTAATTGATAACTTAAATATCACGAGCTAGAAAAAAAATTAGGTTGAGAAATTCTAAACTATAAAATAAATCTCACCAAATTAGAAATAACCCATGAACATTCAAACCTTAAAAGAAAACTTGTAAGAAACTTTCCTACATATTTTTATACTTTATAGAACATAAAACCAAACTTGAAGTAGTAAATTGATTTAAAAATAGATATTTGAACTTTAGCTTAAAACATATATCCAAAACCAAATTATAACTAGTAAAAATAACTGAAAACATTAAAAACCAGACTCCAATAGCTTATGTTAAGCAAATCACGTGGACATTAATTCATACTTGTTTTCATGCCGTCACATAAATCATCTATGTTGTTGTTGTTTTGTTTCTGTAATGGTTAAAGTTATATCCACCATGATGATGTTGATTGTGAAACCGTAACTTAAAATATATATTTTAATTTTAATCTCTTAGAACTAAATACTCTAATAACATGTGGAGTTAAAGATTAAGAATATTATTAAGTTGATTTGCTCAAAAAATATTATTAAGTTGTATATTAGTGAACTTCATGCATTTTTATATATACACAAGATTTAAAATATCTCAAGTATATGTATAAATTATCTAAATCGTATGATATATAATAAAATGAACTAATTCTTATCAGAATATAGTATAATATTCGTGTAAACTTCACTTCATAATCACTTTAACAATATGTAATAGTGGTCCCCAAGATACACATCTTACTACATAAATCATTTTCATCAGTTGGTATCAGATTTTCTTCTTTTGATTTCTTAATCGAATGTTGATTATGAATGTCATTGGCAGTTTCAATTAATATCCTTTAGTGAACGAAAGTTATTTTGTCTTGAAGAAATGGATTATGAGATCTACATAGATATTATATATATGGTGATTCAATCTATGATGTTTCTGAAAATAAGATCTAAAGAAGATTTGTAGAGATCTGATATATGATGTATGTGAAGATTCGACTTTGTCTTGAAGATATGATCTTGAAAAAACCAACTGTAATCTAATCGGTTTGAATTTCGACTCCGAAATATGGTTCATTCAAAACCAAAAGTATCAACAAAATGAAACAAAATTAGTGTGGAAAAAACATGAGACAATATAACAATAACATGAGACAACATGATGACTTGTATCAATTTATTAAATGAATGTGAAACCCAAACAAAACATATAATTTGATAAGAGTTAGTTGATTTAAATATATATCATAACATTTAGGCATGTTATATTTTAGTTGAGATATGTTTAAGTTTTGTATGTATATAATTGCATATAATTTATTAATGTATAACTCAACATTTTTCTATTCTCCAATTTTACAAAGATCAAACTCATTACTGATATTTATTTTTCTTGGTTAATTCCTATGAAAAAAATTATTACAATCTAGTACTTGTAAGGTATAAATCAGTTGTAAAATGATTGACTTAAGTTAAAAGATATTGTTGTTATAATTTTTTTATTATTATAACGATCTTACCTAACTTTTATATATGCGTTTATATCATGAAAGTGGTCATTTGTCAAAAAAATAAATCAATTTCAATCATCAAAACAAGTAATGAGGGAAAAGGCTCATACCAGAGGTTTTGATTGAAGTTTCTGGAATGTATCTATGGATAAAGTTTATGGTATATATTACCATTTGAAGATCATAAGGATCAGAAGATAGTGAGCAATAGAGACTCTACTTTTAGAAGGATGTGTGAAACATGTATATGGACAAGTGTTGTGAATGTGTTTTTAGTGAACACAACATATCATATAGTTGAAGAGGAGCAAACAATCTTATTTTAAGAAAACAATCGCGTAGAAAGGAATGCGGCTGATTATGTTAATAAAGAATAAGATTTTTACAAACATAACATGCCACTGAATTATGATGGTTAAGAAGAATATGAGAGCTTTGTGACATGAAAAAGAGCTTCGTAGCTAAGACAAGTTTTTGACAATATAGAAGAGTTCAAAGATTTATTGGTAGATTATGCACTAAAAGAAAGATGGAATATGAAGGTTAGCAAGAATTTTGGGAATTAGAAAGAAATCAAATTAAACAACACAAGACGAAATGCATGTATTAGATATCGATTTTATTTTGCTAATTAGTGTTTTGTTTTCACTTTCTCTTTAACTTCATTTAGGTGGTTTTTGGGATAGACATGGACTTCATTAGTTGGTTTTTGGTGGAGGCATGGAGCTTCATTTAGTTAGGTTTTGTAGAGGAACGAAGCATGAGCTATGAATCAGATTAGGATTATATTTCTATTTATCTTATTTTTGTTTGTTTTTTGATGTTTGTTATGAATATTAAAATTTCAAATTTGTATTCCGAATAATGTCCCTCTAGAAGTTTGATTTCGAATAGCTATGAGAGTTGTTTTATGATGTAAATTTTCTTAAGTACAAACACAAATAACATGAACACCATTGATACATTTTCATTAATCTTATTACAAATACACATCACTAGTGTTACTACAAATGCAAACACCATTCATAATTTAAGCACATATTTATACTTGAAAGATAGACTTGAAATCACAATCATCACACAAAAAACCTCAATTTTTTTTAAGCTTTGGAGCTGCAATTTTTTTATTATCGGATCTCCTTCTCAACCATCTGCACAACACGCATATCCATTTCAAGATTATCAATCTTATTTTCGTAATTATTCAGTCTTTTTTGAAATATAATTTATTCTCTTTTAATGGCTTTCACTTTTTCATTCAAATTATTGATCTCTTCAACTATACCAACATCTGTCCAATTAAACGTGTGAAACCAATATTGTCAAATTGCAATGCAAACTTATTTATTTACTAAATTTGACATTAATGAAGCTACGTTTTTAATGTATATAACTAACTTCATTTCTTCCATGAGGACAAGCGTGAAACAATTGTCCAGGGTTTCTAACAGTGTTTGATGTCCTCATCACCATAGCTTCTTTACATCTACAACTCTAGGAATACATCTTCCTCAATCTCCCATTTCTCCAACTGAAAAATTCATCGCAATCAAACAAAGTCGTGGCCACCAATGCATAATCGATCAGTTATAAACATAAATAAAGATGATTACAAATTACCTTCACACAAACATTAACATTGAGTTTATATAATAGCGATTTCATAATTTTAGAGTCTTTGTTGGTCTCTATCGAACAAAATTAGGGAAGAAGAGGTAGATGTTATTTAAAAACGACATAAAAAGACGTTGTTTTCGTCAATAAGCTATTGAAACTTTGTCATGTTACAATGATAACTAACTCGTACACATTTTACAGTTGATTAGTTGATTAGCTAATCAAAGTTTTTTTGGTTTCATGGTTACGAGTTCGGCTAGATAGTTTGAATTAGAATTATGATGATACTATATTCATCACTAGAATTTTTTTGAGTTATATTCAACATGATAAAAATTGTTTAAGTCGAAATAAACCATTTTCTCTATCAATCAGTTGTTGAACTTTTTTATCTTAATAGTATATCGAAAATAAAGAAATTACCTAAAAATTATAATAAAATTTAACTTTGATTATAGTTTTTATTTATGGCTATTATTTTTGCTGATAACTTGTTATAAATAAAAATAGAAAATTATTGGTGTAATTTTTATTCTATGAATTATAATTATATACTAGGTGTTTCACCCGCCATACAGGCATACTTATCTTACTAATATTTATTAATAAATTTATTACTAATTTAAAGACCAACAAAATAATTAATTGTCATACACTTAAAAATTTAAAACAATATATATATATATATATATATATATATATTAGAAAAATTAGAAAAAAAATGTTGTGTAAACATTGTAGAAATCTCTTTATATACAATTTTGGTTGTGTTCTGCCTTTTTAAATTTTATTTTTTCATTAATTATCAAGATATTCAATTATGTTTATCAAAACGTAGCTAATATATAAAATATAAACTCATAATTATCGAGAATATTTAAGATTTTTTTTAATTCAGAATTTAATTTTTACTCGATAAAATATGTTCAAAATTTATCTACTGAAAATAATATTAGTTTGGATAATTATACAGTATACATGAATTGTTTATGTCAATAAACGTTTTTTCTTTTTGAATGTTTTCATTATAATTAACTCATGTTTAATGTTAATTATATAAAAATTCTGTAAAAATAATTTATTTATTCATTAAGAGTAGCATCGTATTTAGCCAGTCTAAATTTTAACGTGAAAACTTGAATAAATATTGTAGAAATCTCTTTATATACAATTTTGGTTATATTTTTTTCTTTTAAAGTTTGACTTTTTATTAATTTATCAACATCTTCAATTATCTTTATCCAATCATAGATAATATATAAACTCATAATTATCGATAATATTTAATGATTTTTAATTCAAAATTCAATTTTTACTTGATAAATATATGTTCAAAAATTTATCTACTGAAAATATATTAGTTTGGATAATTATAAACTAGACATGAATTGCTTTTGTCAAAAAATGTTTTTTTGAATGTTTTCATTATAATTCACTCATTAAATTTTGACATGTGCTAGGAAAGCGCGGGTTTGTTTTTAAACAAAATTCTATAAGATAGTGTATAGGTTTGAACAAATTTGTTCAGAACCGCGAATCAAATCGTACCAAATTGAAAAATAAAAAAAAAAACCAAATTGAATTGAATTTCATAAATAACCAAGCATATCGTATATTATTAGAACCGGAAATTTAAATCGAACTGAGAACCTAATGGATACCTAAATTTTTAAAATACAAATTATATGCTTACAAATATTAATTATATTTAACTCATAATTAGCTATCTATTATTAAGTTGGAGTAATGCTATTTGACTATTTATTACAAAAATATCATTTGGTAAATCAATGGGAAAAACTTTATTTTACCTTCTAGTGTTAAATATGAGTATTTGATCGTTTATATTATTTTCGATTCTTTGCATTTATGAAAATTCAAAGTATATACTGAAAATTGTATCTTCTCGAATATACAAATCTGGATAATCTGAAACATATAGATTTTCTTACTATATATTGGGAAATATATAATAAATAATTTTAAGATTTAGAAAATAGGATTTAGTGTATATAGTATGGAGTTTATGATTAATACTGGATTATAAACTTTAAAATATGTCATAAATATTTTTATCGACAACACTATACAATATTTTAATATAGTCATGATTATTAACTGTGATTCATGGTATCTCTCTACATACCATGAAACACAGTTTATAATCAACATTAAACAATATTGAATGGGGTAAGCATATATGATTATAATAAATTTGATTTATTTAGTTATAACTTTTGGTTAATTGTAGAAGAAAATATAGGGTACAAAGCATTGATTGATATTTCATAGATATAGTTAGGTTAATTATTATATCGGCAAACATTTAATTAGTAAATAGTAATAGATAGGTCTAACAACTTTGTTTAAATAGATTTTTTTAGAGTAATTTTCTTTTTAATAGTACAGATGTTTAATGTTAATTATATAAAAATAATCTAATTATTCATCAAGGGTAACATCTAGTTAGCCACTCTAACTTTTAACGCGAGGACTCGAATGCGAAAAATCACTTCGCAAATACTAGTATAGATATAGATATAGATATATAATATTTTATAATAAATAAAAACTAAATAAAAATATTTTATAAAGTTATATCTATACTATTATTTAAGAAGTGATTTGGCTTAGTTGTCATGTTCTTCATAGTTTTATGTTATTTTGCTTATTTGTCATATTTTTATTAATTTTAGAATCTTATGTAATATATTTTCTATGATTTTAAAATTTTAAATTATTAGTCCACGATTTTAAGTTTAGTCATTAGTTTTAATTAAGAAGTTTTGAATTGTTAGTTTTAAACAATTTTAGTGATTATTTAATAAATATTTTTCATTATATTCAGGATAATTATTAATTTTAGCAATAATTTTATGGATATGTTCATATTATGTTTACTTTAGAAATACTAAATCATATAATATTATTTTTCTTATTTTCATTTTTATTTAGAAGCTTATGTGTCATATTTTACATGATTCTAAATTTATTCAATATTTTAATTAATAAGTTTTTTTAAAAATTAGTCATAAATTAATATATAATTTTTATTATATTAAGAATAATTATTAATTTTAGAAATAATTATATAGATAAGTTCATCTTATGTTTACTTTAGTAATTTAAATTACATAATATTATTTAGCTTATTTTTCATATGTTTATTAGTTTTTAGAAACTTATGTGTCATATTTTTCATGATTTTAAGTTTAGTCATTAGTTTTAATTAATAAAATTTTGAATTTTTATATTTTAAACAATTTTAGTGATTATTTAATAAATATTTTTCATTATATTTAGGATAACTATTAATTTTTAGTAATAATTTTATAGATATGCTCATCTTATATTTACTTTAGTAATATTAAGCCGTATAATATTATTTATCTTATTTATCATGTTTTTATTAATTTTTAAAAGCTTATGTATCATATTTTACAAGATTTTAAGTTTAATCATTAGTTTTAATTAATATCTTTTGAATTATTAGTCCATGATTTTATTTTTAGTCATTAGTTTTAATTAATAAACTTTTAAATTATTACTTTTAAACAATTTTAGTGGTAATTTAATAAATATTTTTCAAGATAATTATTAATTATAGAAATAATTTTTTAGATATGTTAATCTTATATTTATTTTAGTAATATTAAATCATAAAATATTATTTTGCTTATTTATCAAATTTTTATTAGTTTTTAGAAGCTTATGTGCCATATTTTCCATGATTCTAAGTTTAGTCATTAGTTTAAATTAATAAATTTTGAATTATTAGTTTTAAAATATTTTTTGTGATTATTTAATAAATATTTTTATTATATTCATAATAATTATTAATTTTAGAAATAATTTTATAGATATGTTTGTATTATATTTACTTTAGTAATATTAAATTGTATAATATTATTTTGATTATTTGTCATATTTTTATTAGAGTTTAGAAACATATTCGCCATATTTTATTGATTTTAAGTTTATTTATTAGTTTTAATTAAAAATAATAATTGTTAATTTTTAAACAGTTTTAGTGATTATTTAATATATATTTTCATTATATTCAGGATGATTATTAACATTAACTTACTAATCAAAAGCTGTGAATCCAAAAATTGCAATCTCTTGCTGTTATAATTCAAAAATCTATTTTTAATAGAAATATATTTTTAATTATTGTAGAATTTGTTAATAAGTGTTACTATAGACAATATAAAATCTAACTAAATTGATGTTCATAGGAATTATGGAAAAAAATGTTCAATTAGTATATTATTATTTGATGTAGAAATGTTTGTTTTCATATGCTTTACTGATAATTAATAATTATGGTTTTATTTTATAGATTTATATTTTTACGTTATTTTAAATATTAATAAAACTTTGTTAGGTTATTATGATGATTATGTTTTTACATGTAAGGTTTAATGACATAAGAAATAAAAGATTTTGCAATTAATAAGTTATTATCTAAGTTTTTTTGTAATAAAAAAGTCAAATTATATATTCAGATTAATTTAATATTTCAAATTAATTAAATAAACTAAAATTAAAATAAAAATTTATATTAAAACTAAATTTGGTTGAGTATATATTAGTCCGCACAAGGTGCGGGACATCATCTAGTTTATAAATAATGGTCATCATATGTAACTAAATAACACAACCTTGCTTGTTCAGATTATTCACTAGTTTTGTTGGTAAATTTTTGCAAAATATTTGGTTACAAGGCAAGACTTAGATATTGATCCAAAACAAAAACTATAGTCAACCGGTTCCGGTTTGATAAACCAAAATTTTCAGAGAGAAAAGAGGGAAAGAGAACATAATTGCGCAGATAAAAACTCGGATAGATGATCAAACCAAACCTGGACCCCAGACGACGATGATTGAAGAAAAATATAGGGGGAGATACGAAAATCTAAAGGTAGCAGAAGCCCTCTCGAAGAATCATCTCTACCCATTGGCTTGCAATGAACTGAGCTCCATTATCGATCTGGGTTACTCTCAATTTCCCAAAGACCTCAAAGCTTTCATCTTTCGAGATTGTCTCTCCGCTTTTCGTCTTCTTCCCGAGTAAGTTGTGAAATTCATCTCAATTATTGTTGGGGGCTCTCCTCTCTCTACACCTAATCTATTGCTTCTAGGGTTGGCTCTGTTTATGAAAAAAAGTTCAATAATCGAGCAAGTAGAGGATTTGGTCTTATGGTAAAAATGGATCGTTGAGAATACTCATTAAGAGCACCTTATTCGTATAACCAAAATTTCATGTAGATTCTCTTAATTTTATCTCGCTGTTTCATGAAATCTATGTTTCATCTCCTCAAGCCTATTAAGACTAATAATACATCTAACAGTTTCAGTTTCTGTATTTTAGCATGAACACATCAGCTGCTGCTTCAGCCGCTAACCTTCTTGTGAAGAGCGTAGAATCAGCATTCCCAAAACAGAAGAAGAATTTTGCCATTGTAGAGTTTAAGCAGGCAAAAGTAGCACTTAAGAGACGCACTAAGAGCCATCATGAACATATAGGTATGTATGTTTTTCTTCTTACCTATTTTTTCTGTAAAATCTCCTCTTTAATTGCCCTGAGATAATACCCCCAGATATGCCTTCGCTTCCACAAGATATCCTTGTTCACATCTTCAGTCTCCTTGATGTATCTTCCCTACTCTCCTCATCTCAAATCTCTCGGTACTACTACTACTTCCTCCTCTAGTTAGTATATTTGCACATTGCAGAGCTTTTTTTTCTTGCTCTTTTTTTACCTATATGGAATGTTTGTAGCTCATGGAACCAAGCAACGTGTGAAGTCTCTCTGTGGCGTTCACTATTTTATCTTCACTTTAGTCACAAAGTCTTGATTCATATTCATTCCGGTATTGACTGGAGAGAAGCCTTTAAGAACGAATATATCTGTAAGGCATTTATCTATCTCTCTCTCTCTTTCAACAAAAATTGCTTTCACTTTGTAAAGCATACATGTACTTTGCGTAACCTTGCAGTGTATAATTCATCAAAGATGTTAAGATCTGGTCGCGGATATTGCAGTTACTGTGACACCGTTGTTTGGCACGAAAACTTGACATGTCCGAAGAAACAATGTAGGTTGAAATCAGGCAAGAAGCCATTCGACCTCATGTTAACTCACCAGGTATAAGCCTTTTTTCCTCTTTCGAGAAATGTTTTTTGGTAGGGCAAGTTATCTATATGTTTTTTGGTGGTTTTGTTTCTTAACAGGTTGTTAACTATTTACTGGGGACAACAAGTTCGTCTGATGAAAGTGATTCGGAGGATGAGGCTGTTCGTGGACTATGGGCTTATCCTACCCCTGAGTTTTAAAAGGCGTGTATAGCGAGCTAAAGCGAGACTCGCGCCAAGCGCCATGGCGAGGCAAGTCGATCGCCATGTGTAACACACTTAAACGGTTATTATTATTTTTAATTTCCAACTCAACGTTATGTTATGGCAATAACAAAAACACAGTAAAGAGAAATCAAAACAACAAATTTGTTGAGGACAATGAGGAGTTATTCTTCTTGAATGATCCTCCGGTCTCAAACATAGTGGAAGTTCAAAGTTGAAGAGAAGAATATAAGACAAGGGAAGAATGATGCGAGAGGAGAACATAGGTTTGCTTGATAGGAGAACATAGTATATGAGAACATAGAACTAGCTGTGAAAGAAAAGAGCTAGGGACTTTATAACAATATCAAAGAAAGAGCTGATGAAGAACTTAGGGACTTATCATATAGTAGATTGAGTTAGGGTTTGTTGATGGATTATATTAGACGGCATAGCTTCATGTTAAAGGGACTTCGGCTAGTCCGTTTAATAACCTAAATCTATACAAACCAAGATGGTTTGTCTAAAATCAATGATGCTTCGTTATAGAAGCGTTAGAAACTACATGTAAAGCGTTCAATAGCGATCTCTATGTGTATCCCGCCTAGCTTCGAGGTTGTGAAGCGACGAGGTCACCGCTACACCTCGCCAAGCGTTATGGCAAGGAAAGCGATCACTATTTAAAACTAAGATCCTACACTACAATAGTTTCGTAGCTTTACCAATTTGTCATGTATGTTACAACTCTTTTACTCATGCACATCGTATTCTGAGTCAGTATTTCAGTAAAAAAAAAAAAAAAAAAAAAAAAAAAAAAAAAAAAAAAAAAAAAAAAAAAAAAAAAAAAAAAAAAAAAAAAAAAAAGAAAGAAGTAAAAAGCAAACATCTATTGCTTGTTTGCTTGGGCTTGTAGGCTTACGAGGGTCTTTGGCCCCATCTATTCATATCAATATTTTTTGGGTACACTACGTATAACATCTTTAAAATGACTCCATGAATTCATCATTTTTTTTTTTTGTAAAATGTTAAAATTTATACCATTTTCGATTTTTGTTGTTGCAAGCAACTTACTATATTGAAAATAAAGAGAAACAAGAGAACAACCCAACTCACCGGAACCAAAAAAGAACTACCGCTCAAGGTGGTCGATAACAGTAAAAGTAAAACTGAAGCAGAGACTGTCCAAGCTGCAACCTGGGCGGAATGGAGAGAATGCGATCTCGAAGAAGCCTGTCTAGCTGGAGGTGAAGGGCGGAGGTAGAGGATGTGGTAGAGGTGAAGATGCGAGCGTTTCTTTCCTTCCAAAGAATGTAGATAACCGACTGGAAGATGAGCTTGATGAATATGGCATTGGGATTGGGAGGATGATGCGACTGCAGAATTCAAGCTGCCGCAGAGTGTAGGTCTGAGGGAGGATTGCCCCACACTTGAGACGCAAAAGGCAGCCAAAGGGAGGAGAAATATTCACACTCAAAAAGAGGTGGTGGTGGGTTTCCAATCCTGATGAGCATAGGACACAGCCAGCAGAAACATTCAATCCCCACCGAAGTAACCTGTCTTTAGTTGGTAACCTTCTGAGGAGGGCAAGCCATGCCATAAAGGAGTTCCTTGGTATATTATCCTTAAACCAAATAGCTTTAGTCCAGAAAACAGTAGGGGATGGTTGGCGTAAGTACTCCCAAGTTACTTTGGAAGAGAAGGTTGGACCAAATGATCCATCTGATTTGCGCCACCTAAAGTAGTCATTTACCCTTACTCTGATCAGGTGGTTCAATGGTTGTGATAACCTGCTGTATAGTTTGTAATACATTTGAGCGCGCTGCAGGAAAAGTCCAAGAACCTTGATCCGTTGCTTCAATCACTTTAGCATTCTTCCTGATGCGTAAACTACGCGGACCACCCTGCCCAGCTAAATCAATTAATGGTTCAAGGGTCGTCCACGAATCAAACCAAAAGCTCGCTGTCTGTCCATCACCAATAGAGCATTGCATTAATTCTTTAAGCAACGGTCTGAGCTGTAGCATAGATCTGATTGTAGAAGATAATCTATTTGAGTCAGGAGTTAGCCAGAAACCCAGTCTACGAAACGCATGCTGCTTGAGCCAAGCCACCCAGATAGAGCCTGCTGCAGTGAAGAAAGCCCATACCCTTTTTAGTCTGAATACTGTTTCAAAATCCTCTAGGAGTCTGATTCCAAGGCCTCCTTCAGCTTTAGGTTTTCAAATATCTGACCACGCAACTCGAGATCCTCTAGCTGATGAAGTATCATTTTTCCATAGAAAGCCAGCACACATTGAGTCTATTTTTCCGTAGAAAGCTTTCGGCAAAGACAAACACCGCACTCCAAAAATTCACCAAGCCATATATAACCGATGAGATAAGAGTTATCTTACCTGCAAAAGAAAGATATTTGACCGTCCAAGTCTGAAGCTTGCTTGCCACCTTATCAATCAGTGGCTGGAGCGCAGCAAGAGAGAGTCTTTTACCCGGCTTTAAAGGAAATCCTAGGTATCTGGTGGGAAATGTACCCAGCTTGAATCCCGATAGATCACTCAGGACAGAAGCTTCAATGTCTTGATATCCTCCGAAAAAAATTTCAGATTTCGTGGGATTCATCTCAAGACCGCTTACACTCTTAAACTCTGTCATAACCTCGGAGATGCCTGTTAGTGAGTGTCGAGAACCATCTGAGAAGACAAGCAGGTCATCTGCAAAAAGTAGGTGCGTAACACATGGGACTTCGCAGTTAGAATGCAGTCTTATTTTTCCACTGTCAACCGCCTTTCCAAGCACCTTAGACAAGGCCTCCATGATCATAATAAATAAATATGGCGAGATACAATCACCTTGTCTAAGCCCTTTCTTTCCTTTAAAAAACTCAGCCAGTTCACCATTTATAGACATAGAGAAGCGTGGTGATGTTATGCATTCCCGAATCCAGATCCTGAACAGCGGCGGAAAGTCCTGAGCCTCCAGCAGTTTCATCACAAAATCCCAACAGACTGTATCAAAAGCTTTCCTGAGATCAACCTTCAACATTGAGCTTTTCTGACAAGATGCCTTTGTGCAATCCTTTATTAGTTCAGAAGAGAGTAGGACGTTTTCACCAAGGCTTCTTCCCTTGAGAAAGGCAGCCTGATTGTTGCTGATACATAGCTGCAGTATGGGTTTCAATCTGTTTGCAATTATCTTAGATATCACCTTGTAGATAATGTTACAGCAGCTGATTGGCCTGAATTCTCCCAGCTTGGCAGCATTAGAAGTTTTCGGAATAAGAGCAATGGCAGTGTTGTTGATATCTTTCAAGAGCCGCCCATTCTTAAAAAACTCGTACCCCCGCGATAATGTCTTTCCCTACAATAGACCATGAAGAGCGAAGAAACTCGACATAATATCCGTCAGGCCCCGGACATTTACGTAAGGGAAGAGCAAAGACAGTTCTGGTGATTTCCTCTGCAGAGACCTCCTGCTGAAGTTCATTACGCTGCGGTTCTGTGCAACGGAATGGCATTAGGGCTTTCAGCTCCTCAATCGTAGCTGGAGATTCCGACAGATTTGTGCATCCTAAGATATCTGCAAAGTATTCCTCAGCATGAATCTTAATACCATCACGCGAACCAATCAGATTGCCATTGTCATCTTTTAGGAAATGTATATGATTTCTGTTTGCTCTCTGGACAGCCGTCTTGTGGTAGAAGGTCGTATCCCTATCACCAAGTCGATGCCACTGGACCCGAGATTTTTGCCTGAAAAACTTTTCCTCTGCCTTAGCCAGAATCTGCCATCTTGCTCGTTCTTGATGCTCTAACGATGCTGTCTCAACATCAGGGCTAGTGAGAAGCTGTCGCTGAATTGCTGAGACCTTAGCAGCTTGCTCTTTAACTCTTAGCGATATCCTGCTGAAGTGTCGAGAGTTTAACCTTCGGAGAGGACCTTTGAGAAGTTTTAAAGACCTTGCAAGCTTGAATTGCAGGGACCCTTGAATTGTTGGGCAGTTCCAAGAGGCTCTCACTGTATCCAAAAATTCTGGATGGTCAATTGTGTGATGGAAAAACTTGAACGGCTTCACCACGCGTCTGCTGAAGGAGGGCATTCTGAACAAACATGGAGCATGATCAGATTGACCAAGTTCCAAAAGTTCGCAATAAGCGTCGGGGAATCTTTCTGCCCAATGTTGGTTGATCAAAGCATGATCTATCTTCTTTGCTACCGGGTTGGCATCTTGATTATTCCACCAGGAGTGAGGCAACCCATTCGACTGTGATTCAAACAGCTCCGCTTCTTGCATAGCAATATTGAAATCTTCCATTCCTGCGGAATCCACTTCTGCGTGCAGAAAATTGGAATGCTGGTCATCTCGCATGATCTGGTTAAAATCCCCCAATACTGCCCAAGGGCATCTGGACACCGGAGTAGTGGCATTAAGGACTGCTAATTCCTCCCACAGTTGTCGTCTCTCATCGACATGGTTAAAACCATATACAAAACTTACAGTTAAAGAGAGGTTTTCTGCCATAATGAAAATGCCGCAAGTCACAACTTGAGCAGAAGCTTGATAAACCGTAACCGAGACACTCGGGTGCCAGACAACGATGACTCTTCCATTATTATGATGTTCCGAGTTTGCAAAAAAATTCCACCCGCTTGGAAGAGCCCCATAGATCCGTCTAGAGTTGGTGGGTTGTATCCTTGTTTCTAGATAAGCTCCAAAAAGAGGTTTATTTACATTAATCCACTCTTTTACAGAGGTGTGGTGTGATTCGATGTTCAGCCCTCTTACATTCCACGCAAAAAACATACTTAATATGGTGTTTAAGCTTTCGTAGCCTTGCGGCTACTCTTCCGGTTGGAGACCAAGAAGAAAGGTGCTTCTGTATCAGCCTTGTTACCACCCAAAGAGGCTGAGGTAGACCCGCCGTCTTCGTGGAAAACATGGACAGTAGAAGAGCCCATGTTGCGATCAATAGATACAACCTGCTTCGGGATGGCTGAAGTTTCTGAACTTTCAATCCTCGACACTATTTCTTGTCTCTCTGCTTCCTCAGCCCAGTCTTTAACTACAATTCGATGAGTAATGCAGTCTCCAGCCAATTCACTGATAGTAGAAGAACCGTCGTTGATGTCTTTGTTCAAGACCGTAGAGTCTTCTACCATCCCGCTTTTAGCAACGGAATTCGCATCAGAAGTGAGATTCAGTTCATCAGTGGCTTGTTTCTTAACCTTATAGATTTGTCTCTCCCTTTCGCGGTGAGATCTGCTAGGCCGAGATTGTCTCCGATACTTTGAGTCCCGGCTTCTAGATCTTGCTGCGCTGGGATTTGGTCTAGACTCTTTAGGTTTGTCGTAACTTTTCCCAGAAGAAACCTCAGAAGGACACAGATGGTGATCATGTCCAAACCCCGCACACTTTGGGCATTTCTTGGGTAGCCAAGGGTAGGAGACCAAAATCTCATGCTGCCTTCCATCCGAGAAACCAGAGATAATTTTTGTAGGTAATTTCGATAGCAAGTCCACACGTACCCAAACCTTTGCCACCTCAAAATTTTCTTTCCTCTCAGTCTCTGGAGCTAGTGATACAGGTTTGCCTACAGCCGTCGCAATCCTACTCAGGCTTTGACGGTTGAATAGAAGGTACGGAACTCCCCTAAACTCGACAGGAACCACAGCAGACGTAAGTTGTGACTGATCAGCTGAGAATTCTGGGGACCATGGAGCAAGAAACATATGGCAACCAGCAATCATCCACGCTTGCCTGCTGAGAAGATGACCCATTGTATTCTCACTAGTAACTTTGAGCAGATAAGTCCCATGGCCGATGTTATGGACGAAGATCCGTGGCCCAGAGCGAGCCCAAATAGCATTTATCACTCCGATGATTTTACCCATGGGAGGAACATCTCCAGGAAACCGGGCGAATAGGAATTCCTTGAATTCTTCTTTTGCAGATTTTATATTTTCATCTGGAATGAGAACAAACGGAGCACCAGATACGTGTGTAGTTGGTGACCCCAACTCTTCCAAAAGAGACGACTCCTTTATTCTGTACGCGAGCAGTCGAGGTGAGTCGACTCGTGATGACCCCTTTTGGTTCCAGGCCGAGACTTTTTCACCGACTAGGTGATTACCTTGCACAGCCGCAGGAGAAGCGTCGGAGGATGCACCTGCATCGACGCAAGGAGACCCATGGGTCCCTGCAAATGGAGAACGGAGGTCCTCGTCAAGAGCCAAATCGGAGCTGGAGGATGGACCTGCAACAGAACCTATTGGGTATGAATCCGAAGAGGGAGTGCTCGAGTCACAGAGGGGCTGAGAAGCTTCAACCGAAGCGGCGGCGCGCCGAGCTTTCCTGGTAGAGTCGCGGGGGAGAGTCGCGAGATGGAGGAATTTCGAGGCCGGGAAGAGCAGAGAAGCTCCAGGCCTCGCGGGCTTCCCCATTTCCGGTAAGAAGAGGGGTGGTTCGAGAGTTCTTGACGGCGGCGTGAGGCCAGGGCCGTCTGTGCGAAGGGGGGAAAAAACCCTAATCGCAAAATTCGTCGCCTCCAGAGAGAGAGGAGAGAGAAATTTTATCATGAATTCATCATTTGTCAAGGATTTCATATGCATTGATTACAGATCAAGTCGTTATAGACTTTCAATGGCGCCCACTACAAAAAAAAGTAGATCAGCTACTAAAAGAAACTAAGATGAGTAAGCATCCAAAAAACGATAGAAATGAAAGAGAAAAAGTAACAAAAAAAAATGAGATGTGTATATTGTTGCGTAGTAGTGAATAATTAATGGTAATTGGAAATAAAAAACTATCAATTTTAAAGTATAGAAACATTCGGGTTCGATTTGCATTGGGGTAGACTATTTATAATGTTTGGGTTTATAAATTTTTATATGAAAAACGCGATTTTCTCTCTATACAAACGAGTGAATAGAAGTGCGACTATGCGGTTAGCTTTGGCGTCGGGTTCCTTTACTGGCGTCGGAGGCTTTTCTCTCCTTCTTTGTTTTTTCCTTTTGCTTACTTCCCTCATCTCTCCTCTGTTGTTGATATGTATGTCTCTCTGGTGGAGGTTTCATCGTCGGAAGCTAGATCCGCTCCCCCTCCGACTAGGTGGGGGAAACAGTCATTCCGGTTATCCTTCAACATACTTCAGGTTTTTCCCTCGACAAAGACTTTGTCATCATATCAGCTCCATTATCATCTTTATGAATTTTCTCAAGTTCCATTTTCTTAGAAGCAACCACATCATGTATCTAATGATATCTCATTTGAATGTGTTTTGATTTCAAATGAAATGTAAAAAAAGTTCTGAGGCAAATGGCTTTTTGGCTATCACAAAGTAGCACATACTTTTCTTGTTTGAAACCGTTCTCTTCACTGAAGTTCTTCATCCACAACAATTCTTTACAAGCTTCAATTGCAGCAATGAATTATGCTTCGGTCGTAGATAATGCAACACACTTTTGCAACCTTGACTTCCATGCCACAGTTCCACCCGCAAATGTTACCAAGTAACCCGAAGTAGACTTGCTAGAATTGACATTTCTAGACATGTCAAAAGCAGTGTAACTGACTAACAAGGGCTTCTTACCTCCAAATGTGATCTTCAAATCAGAAATTCCTCGGAGATATCTCAAATTCACTTCACAACATTCCAATGTTCTTTTTCCGTATTGAAGAAAAATCTGCTGACAACTCCAACGGCGTAGGCTAAATCTGGTCTTGTACAGACAATGGCATACATCAAACTACCCGTTGTAGAAACATATGGAACCTTCGCCATATCTTCCTTCTCAGTGTATGTCTTCGGACTCTGTTGACTGCTCAGTCTTAAGTGTGCAGCAAGAGGAGTACTCAACACTTTAGACTTGTCCACGTGAAACCGTTTAAGTACATTTTCAATGTACTTCTCCTGAGACAAGTGAATCAACTTCTCACCTCTGTCTCGAACAATTCTCATACCGAAAATCTGTTTCGTTGGATTCATATCTTTCATGGCAAAGGACATGCCAAACTGCTCTTTCAGCTCCTGAATTATGTCCATGTTCCTGTCCACAATCAAAATATTATCGACATACATCAACAAGATGATAAAATCATCTTTTCACCAAACACCTTCACAAATACACAATGGTCTTGAACAGTCTCTTCATAACCATGTTCCCCCATAACATACTTGAACTTCATATACCACTGTCTTGGTGCTTACTTCAATCCATAAAGGTTTTTTTTCAAGCGGCAAACCAAATTTTCTTTGTCGTTTTTAACATAGCTTTCCAGTTGTTCCATGTAGATTTCTTCCTCCAAATCACCATGAAAGAAAGCAGTCTTCACATCCATTCGCTCAACTTCTAGATCAAGGCTTGTTTCCAATCCAAGCACAACCCGAATAGATGACATCTTCACAACAAGAGAAAATGATTTCATTATAATCAGTCCCCTTTTTTGGATGTAACCTTTCACAACCAATCTAGCCTTGTATCAATCTGACAAACTGGTATCCTCATGCTTCATTCTGTACACCCACTTATTAAGCAGAGCCTTCTTGCTCTTAGGCAATTCCACCAACTCAAAAGTGTGATTCTCTTCAAAAGAATTCATCTCCTCATCCATGGCACCAAACCACATATCCTTGTATTCATCCTCCAAAGCTTCATCATAGCTTTTAGGCTCTCCTCCATCAGTAAGTAAAACATACTCACTAGGATCATACCTTGTCAACGGTTTAAGACCTCTCTCGGATCTTCTAACAACAGTAGGTTGGTTCTCAGCAGCTGGTGTCTCACCATGATCGTCACCATGATCACCACTATCATCTTCATGTGCGGGAGCATTTGCACTGGGTGTATCATCATGAACTTCAACCTCAATTTCACTGTGGACCGATATAGAAAGAGTAGCCTTTGAATCGATCAAACCTTCATAAACCTGAGTTAGAATTTTGGACTTATCAATGTCATTAATCGCTTGATCTTCCATGAACACAACATCTTTACTCCTTACGAGCTTCGTCTCAACGAGATCATAAAATCTGTACCCAAACTTTTCTTGAACATAACCGATGAACACACACTGTTGTGACTTCATCTCAAGCTTCGATCTCTCATCCTTGGGAATATAAACAAATACCTTACACCCAGAGACCCTAAAGTGACTGTAAGAAACATCCTTACCAGTCCAAAATCTCTCTAAAATATCACCATCCATTGGAGCACTCGGTGATAAATTCAGCACATGAACCACCGTGTTCAAAGTTTCTCCCCATAAAATCATCGTTAAGCTTGACTGTGAGATCAAACATCTCATCCTCTCGACAATCGTCTTGTTCATCCTTTAAGACAATCCATTAAACTGTGGAGTCTTAGCCGGCATGAACTAATGCCTTATTCCATGCTCTTTGCAATAAGCATCAAATGGTCCAGATTACTCTTCACCATTATCAATGCGGATACACTTCAGCTTCTTCCCCATTTGTCTCTTAACCAACTCCACAAAATGCTTGAAATATCTCAGCACCTGATCTTTCGTCCTCATAGGAAATACACACAACTTTTTTGAATGATCATCAATGAAAGTCACAAAATATGATACGCTGCCAAGAGATCTTGTCTTCGTTGGATCACACACATCTGAATGTACCAAATCCAGTACCTTAGACTTCTTAGAAGGCACAAAAGACTTGAAAGATACTATGTATTATTTTCCCGTAAAGCAATGCGAACACTTCTGCAGGTGCAAACCAGAAATTCCTTGAATCACCCCATTCTTAAGCAACACAGACATTCTCTTCTCACTCATGTGACCGAGTCTCTTATGCCATAACTCCATGGCATTATCATTCTCCACCACATTAACAACGTTTTTGGAGATCTTAACATGCATCCAATAGAAAGATGAAGACTTCTCATCTCGAGCCACGATCAAAGAACCACGAGAGAGCTTTCATTTACTACTACCGTGCAAACTGTAGAAACCCTTATCATCAAGTATTCTCGTAGATATCAGATTCATCCTAATATCATGAACATGTTTAACATCATTAAGCATCAACCTAGTCCCAAGACTAGTCTCCAAGAAAATATCACCAATGCCAGCAACCTTAGTCATTGCATCATTTTTCATCTTCACATAACCATAATTACTCGTAATATAGGTAGAAAACAAATCTCGTTGTGATGTAGCATGAGTAGTAGCTTCACTATCAATCACACAACTGGTGTCTTGGCATGTGACATTAATGGTATCACCCTCAAGAAGAATGAGAAACTAATCTTTGGTGACGGTCACCCGTTCCTTGTTGCTTGTTTTTCAACTTCCAGCAATCCTTCTTCATGTACCCTTTCTTATGATAGAAATAGCACTTCATATTAGCAAATTTATTAGATTTGCTCATGCTCCGGTTCTTGTCCCTCTTGGGATCTCTATACAAACTGATCCCCTTTGACTCAGTAACAAAGACAACATAACACGAACTGCTATCATTTGGTTGCCTTCTTGCTTCCTCATTAAAAACATTATTCTTCACTGAATCCATCAAAATAGTACCTTCCGACACTGAGTTACATAGAGACATCTTGAAAATCTTCCAAGAATCTGATAAAGTACTGAGAAGCCACAAACCGTGAATCTCATCATCAAACTTGATGCTCATATCAGATAACTTGTTGAGAAATCCCTGAAACACATTTAAGTGATCTGTCATCGGAGTCCCCTCCTGATACCTCAGCTCAATCAACTTTTTGATCATGTACATCTTGTTATTTTCGATCTTCCTAACATACAACTGCTTCAACTTCAACCACAAAGAACGAACATCAATTTTAGTCTCAATATGATGCAACACATTATCATCTACCCACTGCCTTATCAACCCACACACTTGGCGATGAAGCAACTTCCACTCTTCATCCGTCTTCTTTTCAGATTTCTTCTCCTCAAATACTAGAACATGGAATTCTTTAACAAATAACAAATCTTCCATCTTGCCCTTCCATAGATGATAGTTAGCACCATTCAAGTTTATTATCATGCTCATTTCCATCATTCACACAAGTAAACAGTAACCCGAAGTTATCAAACCCAAAGTTCTGAAACCTGAAGCTCGGATACCACTTTGTTGGGGAAAAGAGACACGCGCAGTGGAATGTATGATCGTGTTCTCCTGACCTTGTGTGAACCTGTGAAGAAAATACTTTGACGATGTCATGATAAACAATAAGCAATAACTTACATGAGACAATCACTTTTTACGTTGGAAAACTTCATCGATGTGAGAAGGAAAAACCAACGGGACCGTGGTCCACTCAAAAATTTACTATATAAATAGGTATAAGTACAACCACGTCCTCCATGTTTAACAACCTGGACAGAACAGAGAATCTAGCTACAAAGAGTTATCTCCAACACAAGAACTACAACAACAAGAGAGCAACAAAAAGCTTCAAAATCGATAGCAACCAAACAACCTCAGCTGACATAGATTCCGGCAACCAGAGACTAATCCCACCGTAAAAATCCAAGATGAACAAGTCAAAAAAACCTCTGCCAAGCTTCAGCTCAATCAGAGGAGATCTCACCGTTGGATTTACCAAACACTCAAGACAACACTACTGAAGAACTATGACGACCAGCTTCACTAAAATCCAGACAATAGAAGATCCAACCGTTGAAATCCAAATCCATTCGGTGAAACTCTAACTAACTGACTGAAGAAGCGTTCCCCAAAATATCATCCTGATCAGAATCCGTTTGACCCTCCAAACCTGCCTTGAAAAACCCAGATAAAATCTGTCTTCTTCTCTCCTTTTCTCTCTTTGTCTTAAGAGTCTTCTTGAATACTCTTCTTTTATTTTCTTGTGTTATCTTTGTCTTACCACATAAATTACGTTAAGAAACTTTATATAGTGTCTCACTAACCCCAAAAGCTCAAATACTAATCTCATGGACTAATACCAATGGTCCAACTTCCAAGTTTGGTTATGACCAACCAACCCCAATTGGTTTCCTCCATTTAGGAGAAACCCAAAAATATGTAATCTAAGGGTGTCGTCGCGTTATGTTGTTTATTGCAGGTTCTGCTTCAGTTTGGTGATTGCTTTCTGTTTGCTAGGGTCTCTCACGTTTCTGGTCTCAAGCTGCTTCTCCTTTTCGTGAATGTTATGGAGTTCCTTCATCTCCGCTTTGTTGTTTAGCTTCGTTTCTAGCGGGATGTAATCCGAAACGTAAGGAAAAACGCTTTAGGTTCCCTAATTTGGGCACAGGATGGCGTTTGATAGCTATGATCTTGTCAGTCAGGTTGATGCGTCGAGGAGACTTAGTTAGAGGACGGTCATCCTAGTGTTCGGTGAACCATTTGGTTCTCTTGGCAGGTTGTTCTTTATCTTTTTGCAGGTTATGAAGCAATTGTTTCCAGTTGTGCTTTCACTGAAGCATGTCTTTTTGATGCGTCTCACTTGGTGGTTTGTATGTTCACGGCGAGTTGTATTATTGGTTGTGGGTTTTGGAGGCTATGGTGACTCTTCTTCGGGTTTGTTCTCTCTTCCTTTTACTATTGGCTTTGATGTTAAAAGTTTCATTGATAGTGAAGATTGCAAGTCTGAGGAGTTCATCAAGAATCAGCTACTCTGGTGATTATACGAGATGTTTTGGCAATTGAGGCAACAAAGTGAACACCATTCTCAAGTGGTTATATCAAAAGTTGAAAATGGTTATTGATAATCTAAAGATAATAAAACAATTAGTGGAAAGCGCCGGTGTGGTGGTTGAATGAATCTAATTTAGTTTAGTTAAATTTGAATCATTTTGGTCAAATCAGATTTGTAATCGATCTTCATATTTCCAAATTTTCGGAATTGAATTTTAATAATATAATAATAATAATAATGTTTGGGTTTCTGGAAAATAGGTCAAACTATTTTTTATTTTATCAAAGAAAAAAACATTATTCTAATCAAATGTAGATGTTTTACACTTCTAATAATTATAAGGAAGTTAAGTAAGCCAGTGGGTAAAATTAATGCAAGTCCACGCAATGTTCATTATGTATATATTATAAATAACCTAATGATAGTCGTGGAAACCATTAACATTTTCATTTTTATGAAGCGCAGTTTTCTGTAAGCTAATACCTAATACTGAATTATATCTTTTACTTCTCTTTATGTTAATTTAATTTATTTTCATTATCACCTTTTTATTTCTTATATCAGAATTCGTTCAACACCTAATAAACAATGATATTAGATGTGTTGATCCATACATACATTCCATGACAATTGCGTGGATTTAGTTACTAACGTAAAATCATATCTTGTGTTATATTCTATAAGTCATTTTTAGGTATAAGCACTTTGTCGGTATAGATCAATGCTATCCTTAGATTCCTTGTGCTTTTTTTTTTATCACCAACTATCCTATAGTTCAAGTGTTATACAGCAAATATAAACCAATTTCTAAAAAAACAAATTGCGTTTAATTGTAGTAACAAAAAGTGATATACTGTAACGAATGAAATTAAATTGTTTTGGTTCGTTAGTTCATACGTTGGTGCATTGAAACCAACAAAGCTGGGGAAAGCTAAAGCATTAAACATAGTTAGGCTAACCAATAACTTATAAACTAAAAGCCAATGTTTTTGATTCTCACTTGTAGTAATAAAGACTTTAAAGTTAGAAAACAAAGTGTTAACAAAAAAAAAGTTACAAAGCAAGGTGTTCTTTAAACTTTAAAGTGAAAGAAGGTCGAAAATATTTTTGAAATTCACGAAAGAAACAGCTTTCAAGTCAAAGCTTTTGAGGTTAAAACCTTTGGAATATACAGACCTACACAATAAACAACTTATTCTTTCAAAGTAGAGACAAAAGGAAAATTGAACTACGTAAATGGGCTAAATATACTTTTGTCATGGAAAGAACACGAGGCGTATCTTTAAACACAATAGTCAGAACGTCACAGATATAAACTCTTCTTCTTTTTCTGTGGAGTAAACATTTCTTTTTGTTATTCTTATTTGAATATCCGTTTTCTTCGTTCTGCCTGCCTTCTTCTTGCTATCTTAGATAGTTCGTGTTCGTGGGGGATCTATCATACTCTCAAAACAATTGTGGGCAAAACATGTTAGTATTATGTTTTCATATTTATGCTATATAGTTAATTATATTTGGAGGTTTTGACATTAATCGAAAATTTGATAAAACTGTTAGACTATTCCCTCACACGATCCAACGATATTTGAGTTTTCTTGTCCTGTCTGTATCTCTTTTTTTTATGTAACACTACAACACGGACTCTACCCAAATGTGCCACTGTATTTTGTACCGCCTGCTTTTTTCATGAGTTGAATATGAATATCTATGAGTTGGATCCAAAAGAGAATTTGCTTAGAAAGTCTAAACCTAGCCTCGGTTTCCATTGGTCCAGAGCCACAATCTAGGCATTCACCATCCAAAGGACCTTGAGACAGAACATGATTGAGGCTAGTTTCACTGTTGAAGATGAAATGAGTTTGGTTTCATTTTTATCTAATAGTCAATGTTTTGTTTTGTCCATACTATAATATCGTAGGCTCTTTGTATTTCTTTTAATTTGTTTTTCTTTTTTTTTTGAAGAATCAGTTTGTTTTTCTTTCCAAATACGATTCTTTTGTTTGAGATTTTATTATTGTTATCTTTTTTTTTTGCAGCTAATATTGTTATCTTATTAAAAAGCAATTTAGCGCTAAATAAATGAAGACAATAGATGGAACAAATGTTTAGCCGTGGCGTGAAAAAAATAAAGCAAAAGTAAAAAAGAAAGAAAAAAGAAAGGAGCGGTAATAAAAAGTAGCGAGAAAGCCAATTAAAAAAATAATAATACAAACAATAATCTGTTATTTTATTCTTTTTCATCTCAAATGCAATTTTCATTTTATCTTTTTATCTTCCTTTACAAAAAAAAAATATAAAAACCATTTCGAAAAGCTCACCTTCTCTTTCTTCCTCCTTCCTTTAAAACCTCACTTAGCCAGCCATTCCCGTTGACAAAAGCCAACCTCTCCCTCTCTCTCTCTCTAAATGGATGCTCTTAGCTTTGTGAAATACTGGCTAACGAACAACACCAACGGCAATAAACCCCGCCGTGAAATCTCTTAGAGTCTTAGGCGGCACCTTAGGAGGTGGCGTAACCCTCTAGGGCTTCAACTAGAGACGCTTCTTCTACTAAGGAAGAAGCTCGAGCTCTAGAGAGAGAGGCTGAAGAGGAATTTCTTTTTGTTTTGGGGACTTCTTTGTCTTCTCTTTGTCTTGTGCAAGAGACAGAGGTTTTCGTTTCAGGAGGGAAAGCAGCGAGCCACTTCTCCGACCACTCTCCTAAAACCCAGTCAAAAGCTCCGTGCTTTCACATTCAAGAAGTCACCGACGACGGAGAAGAAAGAACCCAGCAGCAGAAGCCTCAACGTAAGGTTCAGATTCGAAGACGAGTCGACAACGAGGTGTGAAGACTCTGTTTCCTCTGTTTCTTCCTCTTCAAAGAGATTCTTTGACCTCATAAAGCCACTGTACAACAAAACAACGAAGAAACAGAGCGTCAACAGTGTATCCACTTCTCCGGCGTCTTCACCGACGGCGAGAGAGAAACAGAGGAGTAATATTACTCGAAGCGTGAAGAGACAACTTGGGAAGAGCCGGTCGGCGTCTGCGGCTGTCGGAGGCATGTCTCCGGCGAAGAGGCTCGACGAGTCTTTACAAGTGCAACAAGATGGGATTCAAAGTGCGATTCTCCATTGCAAGAAATCGTTTCACGGGTCGAGAGGTATGCAAGAACAGTCTTTTCCTCTCTATTTGATTTGGGTTTTTGGTTAATTTTAATGGGTATCTCTTTGATTACAGAATCTTCTATGCTATCACGATCTATTAGTGAATCTTCCTCACAAGAGAAACTCAGTACTTCGTCTTCTGAAGGTATACTATGAGTTTTGTATATGGATGATTTTAATTTGGTGAAGGTTAATTCTGAAAATTTGCTAATTAAAAAGATTTACTAATGTTTTTTTTTTTGTAGATTCGTATTTGTTTTCAAGAATGTCAAGCGATTCATCAATGTCGGAGAAATCAACGGATAGTCTGGCTTCAATCAAGGAACAGAGGGAGAGGATTAGCGATTAGTTTTACTTTTGTCATAAGAAAGAAAAAGTAAATTAAATCGCACGAATTTTAGTCTTTTGAAAAATTAGTGTAAAAATACTTAGTTTGAAGTGGTGATTATGATGGGAAAACAGACAAATCTTGTTGCAGCATCAGCAGTCTCTCAGATTAGTGATGGGTCTTTCTTTTGCCTTTGTATTGTGATGGATCATTATGTGAATCCTGACACCTAGAAATTTGAAAAAAAAGAAATATACTAGTAAATATATATATTTATTACCTATCTCTGTCGTCTTTCGTTTGTCACACAGCTGATCTCACAATGTGTCATATTTCAAAATTTCTTAAATTCTCTTATAAATTCCCTTATAAAACTCTTACTTTTTTTTTTTGTCAACTTATATTTCATAAAAAAACCATAAGCCCAACATATACAAATGGTTTGCTCATAATTATGCCCAATACAGAAGCCCAAAAATCAACAAGTTTTCGATAAACATAAGAACACGTGTCCTGGTCTTCTTCTTCAACGTGGGATCAACGTGTCTTTCACAGAACTTTTGAAAAATGAGCCACCGTTTCTTCGTCGGAGATCTCACCGGCTGCTCTTCCACTGGATGAAAGAGAAACAAAGTCAATGAACGAAGGCAGGATCTTCCGGATTGAAACCATTTGCATGCCCCATCTCCTCTACTTCAGCCGTTGATGTTGAAGAGTTGTAATACCATTCACCAGAATTGAAACGTAACGAGAAAGCTTCGGCAAATTTAGAAACAGAGCCTTCATTGAAACGCTTCATAGAAGCTTCAATTCTACTGATTCTGTCTAAATTACCAAGGCTTAATCAATCAACTCTAAACCTAATCTGATTAGGATACTTTGCCCTTATATCAAAAGAACGCAAAGATTGATTCCCATCAAGATTAAGCTTCAAGGATGACCAGCAAAGAGTAAACATACTCCCAATTTCAACTGGGATTTAGCTTTCAACAAAAAAGGACAAGGAAAACTTTGACAAAGGGGAAAGTCAAGCCAAAATCAGAAATAAAACAAAGAACATGAAGAACTGTTTTGATTTTGGATTGAAGACACTACAAAACTCGCCTTGCGAAAAGAAAAATCCGACAAGCGGAACAAAAAACTCGATCTATCGATCGAAGAACATTAATTTACACCAAAAAAGACCTTAAATCTCTTCCCCCTCTGAAAAATATGAGTTTGATAAAAGGGGAAAAGAGAGAATAATCTCTCTCTAGAAACGAGAGAGAAGTTATAAAACTCTTACTAATTGTACTAAAATAATTGTTGCTTTCAGTTTTTAAATATGTTATTATCTAAGAATTGGTTAGAGAACGAAAACTGAAAAATACGTTCAGTGTTACAAAAGTCAATAGGTAAAATATCAAATAAAAATGAAACCATTTCATTTATAGTTTCCAATAAAATTTGTCGAACTTTTTGCCTATACAACGAATTGTAATATGGTATGATCAAAGCGTCCTTTTGAACAATAATATTTTTTTTTCATTTTGGTATACTACTTCTTTTTTCATTATGATATTCAAGCTATAAATAACAAATATATTTAACGTAGCATAAAATAAATAATATAATATAATTATAATACGTTATCAGCACAATTATTCTACTATTAAAATAATTTTTTTTGACTATTATATTTAAAGTAGAACTTTTATTTTTTGTTATGTTTATGATTACCAGAGTGCAATCATATCATCCTCTTATTATTAATTTTATAATAATTGATTAATATACCATAATGGCCATTATACAACATAAGCATTTAATTTGTTATTTTATAAATATGATTTTATTATCATAATTTATTATCTTGCAGATTTTATGGATAATTTTATCACTATATATAATTAAATATATTCAAAGATACACCTATATTTATATATATGTTTAAACTGATAAATTTTATAATTACTTGCTGATAATTTATGGTTAACTTTTATCTTATCTTTTTACTTCCAACGGTCATAAATAATTGTGAAAAAATTACTTTCTAAATGGTTAGTTAACGGGTTAATGAATAATATTTTAAAAATCTATAAATACATTTACAACTCATTTATTTCATTTCACATCTCTACAAATTTTATTTATAAAACATTCATTAAAAATGCTTAATCAGTTTTTTTTAGTAATTAGCTTTTTAGTAGTTGTTTTTATTTTGATGTTTAATATATTTGCATTACTTGTAATCGCACTATTTATGCATGTATTTTGTATATTTTAATGAAATTATATTTCTAATTATGTTCTTTATTATTATTTGATTTTAGAAATCCAATGTCAAACATGGAGAAGTTTCAATTTTCCGCTTTAGACATCACTGGTACTAACTACATTTCATGGGTTACAAATATCAAATTTCATCTTGAATCTCTCGGTTTATTTGAGATTGTTAAAGAGGATAATACTTCAACTTCTCAAGAAAAGGTTAAATTGATGATCTTCCTTAGAAGACACCTTGATGAAAGTCTTATTTATGACTATGCCAATATGAGAGATCCTGAATAGCTAGGGAAGTCCTTGAACGATCTTTTTATCATCAGAAAGACATAACACTTCTATTTGCTCGAGATGAATGACAGAGTTTGGGATTCAAGATTTCGACAAAAGTGATTGATTACAATTCTGCTGTGTTAGGAATTGTGGCCAAATTGAAATATTGTAGTGAAACGACCACCGAATTTCAAATGCTTGAAAAGACATATACAACATTCCACAAGAGACATATAATCATGCAACAATAATATAAGTTGCGAGGATATACCAAATTTTTATATTTGATTGTCACATTTCTCATAGCAGAAAAGAACAATGAGCTTCTAATCAAGAATCACATGATTCATCCAACTGGTTTGAAAGCGTTTCCTGAAGCAAACACATAGATGCAAATAAACCAGTGAAGAAAAATAAGGCTTTTCGAAGTTGTAGTCATAGTCATCAAAACTACCGTGGACGTGGATGAAAGTATAATACACAAGATAAAAGTCATTCCAGTGGATCCGCTCTCAGTAATCCTCTAAAGGAAAATAACACCAAGGAAGTACCTTCCAAAAACGAGAAGATGCTTGTTTCAGATGCGATACTAAGGGATTGGTCTCGTGTATGTCGTACCCTTGAAAATCTTTATGTTCTATACAAAGAATTTGTCAAAGGAAAATAAAAGGAGGGAAACTTTGCGGAACATTCTAAGGGTACAATGCACCTCGATGTGTCTGACTTTGTGAATGACTTCGAGGAGACCACCATCACGAAATTTTAAGTGTCTATCATGTGATTCTTAAAATTGCACAATTATATCATAAATAATTGTTGATTATAGAAGATTAATGTATAATTATTATGCGTTTTTCACCTACTCATGTATAATTATTGTGTCTTTAATATTTGTTGATGGTGTATAATATTTTGTGAATAATATTATTTTATTTTAATTCTTTTTTTTTGTCTCAAAAATGGACATTACAAATGGAACATCAACTAAGATCAATGTTAGAGATATTTGTATATCAGATAATGGAACAACGCACACTGTTTTGAAACATATAAAATATTTTTCTGAACAAAAAACCGACAAATATAACTATTAACACGATATCGGATCTTGCAGATTTGATTGAAGGGATTGGTAAAACCCACTTCATATTTCCTAATGAGACGATATTCTCGATAAAAAATGCATTATTTTCTCCAAATTCTAAAAGATTTTTTTTTGTTTTAACGATATATATATATATCTTCAAAGATATGATACTCAGTCTGCAACTGAAGACAAAAAGATATATATATATATATATATATATATATATTAATCTTGGAAAATCGAGAAAACAAAAAGTGTTGGAAAAACTATCAAAGCTCCTTTTGGTCTGCATCATACCTATATAAGTACCATCAAATTACACTTTGTAATTAAGAGAAATTCTGACGATTTTAAACTATGGCATGATCGTTTTGGTTATCAAGGCATCAGTATGATGCGAAAAACTTGAGAACTCACATGGTCATTCACTAAACCCCCCAAAAAATTATCAGGAGAATAAAATTACATGTACTGCATGTTCTCTTGAAAGGTTGATTATAAGACAATCACCAACCAAAATAGAAAAAGAGTTACCAAAGTTCTTTAAACAAATTAAAAGCGATATTTTTTGACCTATGCATCCACCTTGTGGATCATTTCTATTATTTATGGTAATGATCGACGCATCTAGTAGATTGTCACACGTTTGTCTATTGTCATCTCGAAATATAGTGTTTGCGAGATTTTTATCTCAGATAATCAAACTAAGAGCTTAGTTTCCTGATTATCAATTAAAGAAAGTTAGAGTAGATAATGCTGGTGAATTCATTTCCAAGTATTCAATGACTATTGTTTGGTAACTGGAATTGATGTTGAACATCATATTGCTCATGTTCATACACAAAATGGTTTGGCTGGATCATTAATTAAATATATGCAACTGATTGCAAGACCATTGATCATGACATTTAAACTTCCAACTTCTGTATAGGGACATGCTATTTTGCATGCAGAAACACTTATTCGGGTGAGACCAAGTGCATATCACAATTACTCTCCAATACAGTTAACATTTGGACGAGAACCAAATATTTCTCATCTAAGAATTTTTGGTTACGTTGTATATGTATCAATTGTACCTTCCCCAACGCACAAAGTTGGGACCTCAATGGAGATTAGAGATATATGTTGGTTGTGATTCTCCATCAATTATATGATAACTAGAACCGAAAACTGGTGACGTATTTACGAAAAGTTTTACTGATTGCTACTTTGATAAAAAAATATTCTCAGTTTTAGGAGACAAAATAAATAACTAGGAAAGGATATTAAATAGTGTGTATCATCTTTACTACACCTTGATCCTCTTACAAAACAATCATAATTAGAGGTCCGTCAAATTATGCATTTACAAAGCATCGTAAATCAACTACCTGATGTTTTTGCAAACACCAAATCGGTTACAAAATCACATATACCAGCTGTAAATGGTCCTGATCATATAGAAATGCTACATAAACATGAAATAGAAGATAATACACAAAAATCTAAAATACACTTGAAGCATGGTAGACTTATTTGGTCTAAAGATAAAAATCCTAAAAAAGAAAGGAGACGGAAAAACAAAATCCTTCTAATATTACAAAAGGTTTAAAAATGAGCAATGAGGCCGATGACAATGTTGAACATCATGATTCTGAAGAAAATCATGAGATTTTTTTTGTTAATTACAACTATAATAAAAAAAACATGGAATTGAAACAAAGTGAATGGTGTTGATGACTTTTTTTGTACTTTATTTTAAGGGAAATAGATGAAGAGAGTGATGACCCATAACCAAAATCTACCTATGAATGTCAAAATAGACATGATTAGACAAAATAAAAAGATGTAATACAAGTTGAACTTGATTCACTTAACAAACGAGAGGTAATTGGACTTAATATAGTCACACTTGAAGCTGTGAAGCTAGTTAGTACAAATGGGTTTTCGTTTGGAAACGAAATAAGAAAACAAAGTAATGAGATATAAGATTCGTCTTGTAGCTTAAGGTTTTATCAAAGACCTGGGATCGATTATGAAGAAACATATTCTCATGTTATGGATGCAATCATATTTAGATTTTTGATGAGTTTTGCGGCTAACCAAAATCTAGAGATGGGTCTAATGGATGTCATTACAATATATCTTTATGGATCCATAGACATTGATATTTATATGAGAATCTCAAAAGGATTTAAGATGCAAAAACCATTAAGTTCTAAACTTAAAGAGTTATGTGCTATAAAATTGTAAAGATTATTATACGGCTTAAAACAATCTGGACGTATGTGGTATAATCGTCTCAGTGAATATTTAACTAAAAATTTATGTAAATACCCTATATACCCTTGTGTCTTCAAGAAAACGTATTCTTAATTTGTTATCATTGTCGTATATGTTGATGATCTGAATATTATCGAAATCCATGAAAAAAATACAAAAGGCATCCAAATATTTAAAAGGAAAATTTGAGATGAAAAATCTGGGATAAACAAAGTATTATATTGGTCTACAAATTGAACATACACCAGTCTACATATACGAAAAGAGTGTTAAAACGATTCAACATGGACAAAGCAACCTCACTTAGCACTCCTATGGTCGTCAGATCACTTAATGTTGGAAATGATCCCTTTCAAAAATATGAAGAAAATGAAGAAATACTTGGTCCTGAAGTACCATATTTGAGTGCAATAGGAGCACTTATGTATCTTGCAAATTATACTCATCGTGATATATCATTTACTGTTAATCTTTTGGCAAGATTCAGGGCATCTCCTACGCAAAGACATTGAAATGCGATCAAACATGTTTTTCGTTATCTCTAAGGAATAGTTGATTTAGAATTATTTTATCATAACAACTCAAACGGAGAAATGGTTGGCTCTGGAGATGCATAATATTTATCTGACCCCCATAAAGCTCAATCACAAACTGACTACATATTCACAATTGGAGGAACTGCTATATCATGGCACTTCCAAAACACTTGCTCTCCACGAAGCAAGTAGAGAATGCGTTTGGCTCATATCAATAAGTCAGCACATCCTTTTAAGTAGTTGAATCAACGTCAATTCGGAACCGACCATCTTATATGAAGATAATGCATAATGTGTCCTCAAATAAGTAAGGGTACATCAAAAGTGACAAAACAAAACATATTCCACCAAAGTTCTTCTCATATATCCAAGAACTCGAAAAGAATAAAGAAACTAAAGTGATGTATGTTCGATCCTGTGACAATGCTGCAGATCTTTTTACAAAGTCAGTGTGTGTAGCTTGAAGGTTGTGGTTATGATCTGTCGTCTATGGCTCGGTCTGCCTCATCCTTGGTGCCTGCTCTTTGCTTGTTTGTTCTTCTCACATTCATGGATCATTCTGTGCTCTAGCCATCTTGCTTATGGTGTTGAGCTTTGTCAGCATCACCTCATTGATCAAGACTTGCTGGAAAGACTTGTTTTCCAGCGAGTTTACATCCCGAGGCGCAATGAAGATTGGCTCAGGTTCTCTCGGCCGAAGCAAGGCATCGTATGGTGGATCCGATTGGCCAGTTGGGGAAGCTTACGCCGTGGAGACTTTCTGAAAAGAAGGTCATCCCAGGGCCATGATAAATTCCTTGGTAGTACAACTTTTTACTCTTCTTTTGCAGGTACTGATGGGTCTGGTCAAGGATGTCTCCTTCTTATCCTGATCTTTGTAGTGAGGCCGTGTGTATAATGATGGCAAACAATCTCTCCCGCGTCCAAATGACCTGCCCCGCTGCGAGCTCAAGTTCAGTGGGGTCACAACGGGCTGGCCCGTCGCGGGACACAGTACCAGGAAGCACTGGCCAATCCTGCCCCGCCTATTGCACATGCCTTTGCGGGTCAGGCCCACGGATCACCATTCAGAAGTTGTCTTGTGTTCCATGTAACATACGTGTGTCATTTCTTGCAACAAACAATTATTTAGAAGATGTTTTGTAAAGTTTTTGCAAGATAACATCACTCAAACGTCTTATTCCATGCTTAACTATAGCTTATTCCCACAAGATCAACAAAAGAACCTCTACCATACGTTTCACAAACATAACTTACCTAACATTACTCTTGTGTTCAATATAAACATAACAAACATAGCTTACTTAACATAACGAGTCCTCATTTCAAAATTATTATTTGAATGCAAGTTCCTTGTACAAAAATTATTCTTGTGTTCAGTACTTCAGTTCAACTCTGGATTCTTGTACATGTCCACCTAATCTCAAACAATAAAAATCAGAAACAACAAGGAGTTTTAAAGAAATTTTGTACCTTTGCGTGGAACTGTTCAGTCTCTCTGACCATAAACTCAACCAAAAATCTTTGAAAACCTTCCATAGCAAAAGCATCTTCATCATATGTATCATGGTTCTAGCGATACTGAGCTCGCTCAAGAAGGTTAAAGATGATAATGTCCTCTTGACGAATCAAACAGTATCTTATTATGTCAAGTGTCAAGCTCTCACTCTCGTCCACCCTTAGACTCCTCGAGTATCTGAAAACATATAGTCACACATCAATGCCATAAACACTATGCATCAAGGAATATAATATCATTTAACTACATAAGATTTATTAGAAAACAACAGACACTGATTTGCAATAACAAGATCGTAGGCTCTTAAATCCATAGTAATGACACTATTCTGTAGAAAAATAAGTCTAGACTGAAAAGATGTTCATAATTAATTTAAATATTGCATTTTTGAAAACCATGTCTTAACAAATGAATTTGCAAACAACTTACAAGTACACAAAATGTCTGATTGACCGAAGATTTTCCTTTGAACGAACATCTAACTATTTCGTTTTTGCTTTCCCAAATCAAAAGTGAAGAAGAAGAGGCATCAGCCGAAGTTAATGAGTTATGTTCACTGATCGGAGAAGACCGGAAGCATAGATAAGCACAGTCGCCATCGTCGTCTCCGTTTGCTCAAAGCTTTTTCTGTGATTCACTAAAAAGACCAAATGAAGAAAGTCAAGCGGTCTACTCAATTGTCTCGCATCCCGCTCGAGGCCCATCCCGCCCAAGGCCCGAATCCGCACAAGTAATGCCCGCGAGTCCCGCAAAATATTGAGCCTGAATTTTCCTTGTCCAATCCCGCCCGCTACAGTTCCTAATGGGCCAGGCCCGCGGGAAAGTCTCTAAAAGGCCATCTCTACGTGTTTATTTATGGTTGTTGGTTTGATGCTCTCAGCCGTCCATGGAGGTATGCTTTTAATGTTATTAATGCGCTTAAGAGACTTCAATTGCTACAACTGAGGAGAGTGGGGTGCTTATGAATCCTCCCAGATTAACTTGGTTTGGTAGCGAAGATGGAAGGCTCCAAAGTTGCATCCACAACTTGGTTGTGTGACCGATGACTCCGAACTGCTAATCCGATGGTTGTACCGGTTTTTTGCTCAATTTCTATTTGTTTCTACTTATAATGACGATGCCCATCGAATTTTTTTTTTTTTTTTTAAATTGTTCTGTGTGCTTCTCTATCTTATTCTTCTAAAGACCAAAACTACAGATTTTTTTCTCTCTCTCCCATTTTGTTTGCTTCAAAAATGACTCAGAAAAAAGCAGAGAAACAAAACAAATAGAAATGAAGAATAATGAGTGATTTTTTGAAGTGGGAGAAGAAGTAGATGACAGTGAATTTTGTTACTGATCACAGAGAGAAGAAAAAAAAAGAGAATGGGTCGGGTTTATCGTCGGATCTACAAATCGGATTTAAAACTGGGTCATGCTTTAATCTTGTTTGCTATTCGGTATAAGTGATTTCGTATCTCGGTTTTGTTCTTAACCACTAAAACCAGGAGTCATGTGTAAGTATGTTTTGAACTTTCATATGGTGGGGTTATATACTTTTAAATTTAATCGATCAAAAATTAAGACGAAGATAAAATATTTTGTAGAAATTTTTTCTCCCAAATCATCAAAAAGTGACATTGGAGAAAGAAACACCAATATATTGGTTAATAATTAGAATGCGTAGGATTGTTTGTACAGTAATCCAATGGTGAAGTTAAGTGGAATATTGATTTCCCGCGTATTTTAAACAATTAAAAGGATGTCAAATTATTTTACATATTAAAATGTTGCAAAAGATGCACAGTACTTTACGATTATGCTATTGAAAATATTTTGCAAGTACACTTCTTTGACACACTTATATCCATACTTTTGTTCCATTTGAAAGTTGCAGATTTTGGGCGGCAACAAAGTAGTTGGTGGGCAGCACGATGAACAATTCAATATATGTTTTTGCATGTATGAACTATATATAAACTACTGAAATAGACTTTGAGTGCTGAGTCAACTGAGTATTTTATCCTAATAATTAGAGTTGTCTTAGAGAACGCATTCTTATAATGACTAGAATTATATACTTTTGGATTAATTACATGAGATAACAAACGACAGAAACGAGTGATATATATTTTATAATTACTTTTGTTTAAGGATATCAGAAAATCATACAAGTTAGAGTTTCGGATCCCACCACCACAACCGACCAGAATCACTTAACAAAGTCCGAACGCAAACTTTAAAATAGTCCAAGAAATCATATTTTTTTCTTTCTTTTTTTCCAAACATAAACAAAGAAGTAGAAAGTAGTTACCAAACTAATGGGTGTACAACAGAGAACATGAGACGACAGTAATTTACTAGGTTTGAAAACGTGTCTAGCTGCCAACCATTTTATTTAATTAAGATACTTTAAATAACCCAATTGTTAAATAAAGTTGCTTGAGTTTAAGACAACTATAGATCATAATGCGATCTTAACTAGATAGATAGCCGAATGTTCGATGTACCTCCTGATTTGTTTTTTTTTTTCGGATATAGGTTGTCTCAAATTTTGCATTAACAAAAACAAAATATTATATCAACAAAGCATAAACCTAGAATCCTAATAATAGATTCTTTTATATTATAAGAAATTTGAAATATAATATTATATCAAAAAAAGCATAAACCTAAATCCTAACAACAGGTTCTTCAATATTATAACAGATTCTTCAATATTCTGTGAAAACTAATGTTACATTTCGATGATTGTAGTTTGTTAGATTTATATATATTAGTGATTGTGTATTAATGTATAAAAATTAGTTTGAAGATTTATATATCCACACGCGCTATGAGCTCGGCACATGAGTCCAGCTGCATAGCTTGGCGACTATAGTCACAGTCCAAAGACTCGGTTCAATCGCTCACCCGCTAACCTTAGTTTAACTCATTGAATTAAAATGACTTAAGACAAAGAAAGAAAAGAGGTTATGTATAAAAGGAAAGTAAGGACAACAAACAAAATGATCCATACTTGAACACGAAGACAAACGACTAGAAATTAGAGTTCTATTTAATTTTAATTTTTTCTCGCCGACTTGAACTTTTCCGGCACACTCCGAAGAATGCGGGCTTATTTCTCTTTTATTCATCTACATGTAACTATTTTTAAAAAATATATATATACATGTAACTTTTTTTTTTATCAATAAACCATATTTGAAATAACTCACAATCGATTTTTATTTATTTAAGCCAATCAAACTTAGATTCAACGAAATTGTTTGAGGATTTTGTTAAGTTTGCATCATAAAGTGTCGTTTTGTCTTCGTTGAGTTTGCGCTACTGGATTTGTGCAGTGATTTTTTTTGTGTACAAAGCATTGTCTAGGAGTATTGAATCCTGGAACTTTGTTGAGAAACTAAGAGCATTTTCATTGTGGGTTCTTAAGGAGGAGTTCTTAGTGGAAGTTAAGAACCGGTTCTTAAAGTTAAAGTTAAAAACCGATTCTTAACTTCCGCTAAGAACCTCTTCCTAAGAACTCCCAATGGACTTGCTCTCAGCTTTGTTTCCTAAATGACATGACGTTGTGCAATTTCTTACCCACTATGGTAGTATGTATAAACAGACCCGAACCTGAGAGCAAACACACGAAACATTGGCATGCTCAAAATCAAACATTGAGCAAACTACATCAATTACATCAATTACCCCACTCTATAATTTTCTTACGTTAATATCAATATATTTGATTCTAAGAAGTATTTGTTTCTCCTCTTTTTTTTTTTCTTTTTTTATACCGTATGTATATCTTTTACGAAATAAAAGAGGAAAAAAGAGAAATGATGTAAACTGTTGACCTAAAAAGTAGCCCGACTTTAAAGTGTTGAGCCTAAAGTCTACGCAGAGATGATAACCACTCAAATGAATACTATTTGACCTACTTGGCTACTTCTCTCTTTGTAAATTTATTTTACGGTTTCTATACATCTACAATTCTCTCACATTGGTGGTATTGGAAAAAATATCAAGAAACATGAATAGTGCAGGATTTCCTAATTTTTTAAAGACCATTTTTAAGTTGTCTCGGTTTGTTGTCGAAAAAGAAAGTATCTCTTTGATAGACTGAAAATAAAAATCAATTGATTTTAGTTACAGAAAAGACAATTCAGTTTGTGATTCAGAAAGAAAAAGAAGACACTTCAGTTCAATGAGAAGACTCTGTATATTACAAGCTCGCCATTCCTTTCCTTGAGATAGTTATTGTTTCTTTCTCACTTTAGCAAAACAATCAAATATTGACACATGTCTCCAGTGGTGTATTTTTAGTATAGTTTGGAAGAGTTAACCGGAGTAGATCCAATACTATATAGTTTGAGTCTGTTTGTATCCATGATCTGGTATCCTATTTGACTGGTTAAGTTAATCATCTGTTACTAAAAAATAACTCATTTGTGACTTTTAATGTCTACGTATTTGCACAAAAATATTTTTGTCTATATATAAATTAGATATATAAGGTGGACGATAATATTCGGTAAGGTAATTGATGTAGTTTGCCAATACTTTTTATTTTGTCTTTCATTTTTTTTTTTAATAAAACTATTTTCTGGAGTCCAAATTTATGTACCATTTTTTATTTTTATTATTTGTATTTAAATTTATTTTAAGAAACTTTCAATAGTTTGTTCGTGAATAAGAAGCCCATCAAAATTATTCACTTTCATTTTTTGTTTTTCATTATTAATCTTTTTCGACTCATTTCTTCTGACAGTGTCTTATGTTCACTTCATCTTTTATTTTTTTCATAAATCTATTGTATTGGCTGAGATTTATATCTCAATATTAAAGATTAATAATGATATTTTATATTAATATGAAGATATTCGAAATCTATGAAATGACTCAAACTAAACTCTAAGAGAAAATACAATGCACAAATGAATCGTTTTCTATTATTTTGATAAAGTCTAAATCATAGTTTCATATCTTCATAGCCACACATATTTAATGTCATATAGTTAATTCGAATCTGAGTAGTTCAACTTCTCAAAGTCCGTCTTTAAACATACTAGGTAAATATTCACACTCTGTTGCAGAATAAAAATTTATAAAAATTATTAAATATTTTGTTTTAATTGAAATGGTCATCTATTTATCTTATTTTTCATATATAGATACATGTAAAATATTGATTTTTTATATCTGCATTAAACCAACTGGTGATGAAAGTTTAATCTATTGTAGCATTGCTTGCATATGCATACTATTTCCATTTTTGGGTCTTTTCATATTTCTTATACTTCATAAATTCTATGGAGACAGAAAAGAACTTCATCAACATAATGTGATACTAAGAGTGATCGGTTGAGGTGTACCAAATATATTTAGGTTTGTATTTACCAAAATTACTGATCATAATTTATTTAAATTTTAAAGGTAAAACCAAGAAATAGTTGTAAAAATATTATTTTCTAAAACATTATTTACTAAGCTGTAGAAACTAACATTTGTTGTAGGCATATATATCTTTTTTCTTCTCTTTCTCATTTAAATTTTACAGATACATCAAAACAAAATATTATATATATTAAATTCTACAATTACAACTGAACTAATCATCCACAATATTGTTTAATATAATTTTTTTTCTATACACTTCCAAAGTATTTATTTTACTCATAGTTAGTGCTTATAAACCAAAATTCCATCAATGTTATGATGATGAAGATAATTTTAGGCTTTTTTTTCTCTAAGAACACTTTCTCTCTTTATTCTTTTTTTTTTTTGTAGGGATATACATTTTTCACCGTAATGGATTAATTGCCTTTTGATCACAAAAATTTACGATCATCCAAATCCTTGCAAAACTTGAATCAATCATCATCTCATTTTTCCATTAATATTCTTCCCCAACTACTTTACCCACGTCACCACCACCATCGTTTTTCTTACTAAGAGGATGTTCAACCCCACTCTATTTCTTCCTCTAAAATAGAGTTTAGAGTAAAAAGTGCTTCAATGGTACTCTATTTTTTATTCTATAATAGAGTGAAAAATATGTTTACTCCAAATATAGAGTAAATTGTTTTTTTTTGTTAATCACTCTATTTTTCACTCTAAAATAGAGTAACATTGAAGCAAACTCCAACTCTATTATAGAGTCACTCTATTTTAGTGTAAAAAATAGAGTAAACCATTGGAGATGGTCTAAGCTCTCTCTGGTATAAATCCATAAGCATGTATAAACGTTTTTCTCTCGGATCGCTCAACTCCTAATATCTTTACTTTATTCCTTTGACATCCATATGATGTCTCAACAACTTGTTCCATGATATATGTGTCTCATAGTTTTATGTATTTTAAGTGTAATGTTGAACATACACGTGTTTAAATTTTCTATGCAAATTAATTGAACAGAAGAATTCATTCCTAACAGAAAGAAGAAATCCAAATCTCCATCAAAACCTATATAATTGAATTTCTGAAAAATAGTTCAATAGCAAAGCAGCAAACATCAATATATGTTACATATACTATAAGTAAAACAAATGTGTTTCAGACATATTGATCAGAGTCAAATATTCAAATGTATAGCTTTATTTTTCACCAAAAATATAGAACATGACCCATTTATAAAAAAAAAAAATGATCAGCTCCAGTACTCAGATGATGTTCAGCATGTTTTTGTATTTTTCAACTTCTTGAAAATTCAGTATATCAATTATCCAATTATAAGCAATAAATAACACAAAATTAAACATAAGTATATCAACGTTTGATTGGAAAAAATATCAACGTTTCTAAGCAAGAAGAAACATGAATCCGATCATTCTCATCTTCCCAATAGCAAAATCCACCACCTTTCATCCCCTCGTCACTCTCACCACCACTCCTTCTACCGCTACTCCAACACCAACTTCATGTGCTCACCGTAAAGTTGGTGTCGTTTATACCTCTCCAAAGATACAATTGTCATTTTCCAAGTCTCTCCCATCTTCGTTCTCTCCGCCAACAAATCAAGATTCAAAGGTGAGAGGTACATATCATTCTCGGTCCATGAAACCTCGATAGAGCTCTTTAAGCATGAGCCGCTGGTACTTTTTAGTATAGCTCTTCATGTGGGCAACATCTATCAGGTTTCTGATTTAGATTGTCTAGTCATCTTGGCGTCGGAACATGTCAAAATTTTAGCAGGAAGAGTATGAAACTTAGGCGATGATGGAGATTTTAGGTTATAATGTCGATTGATTTTATCGATTGAATGATGTATATTAATGAAATGTTTTCATTGGCTTTCATAGTTTTTTCATTTATTGACATATCCTCTTTTCAAAGCTTTAAAAAATTGACGTGTCATTTTCAGAAGAGTTACTTGTGTTATGGTTGTGTTAATTTGAGTATATTTGAGCATAACATATGAGTTCGTGTGTTCTTTTCAACTGCATATCTAAGCGAATAAAATGTGACCGATAGTTATTAATAAATATAGTGTTTCAGAAAAACTATTAATAAATACAATGCTAGTCAAACCGTTAATAGCGATGATTATATTTTTATTTTTCTAAAGAAATTGTTTTTTTGTTTGAATAATGTGATGTCTAACATGGCATATGACTTTGGAAGTATAGACAATTCAATTAATATGACAGCTGACTTAGCAATTCAAATCATGTTGAAAGTTCAAATAATGCCATGTTATACTAAAATTATTGACCACAATAGTAGTTTGACGATGGAAATCTCGTAAGAACAACTACTTGAAATTGAAATATGTGTTCACACACGCACCCTTTATTTCAGATACTAATCATCGCATATGTTTAGAGTTTTTTTTTGGGTAAAACATATGTTTAGATTTAAAATACTAATTGGCCGTTTTCCCAACAAAGTTGCAGAAACACCATATATACCAAGATTCAGGCATTTAAAATAGAAAACACTTGGGTGATAAAAACTTTATAAATCTGTTAGGGATGTTTAATCCAGATTTTGGTTATAATTAAGATACATGTAGAAGAAGAGCTACAATAGTATACTATAGAACTTGAACTTATGAATCAAACAAGATTAAATATAAAGAATAATTCTCTTTATTAATGCTTAAAAAACTAACTAAAAATTTAAATTTTCTTAATCTCACAAATTCATAAGCTATGTCATATGTTGACATCTTCTTATATAGAGATATATAACTCTTAAACTGTATAGACTTAACATATTTTTATATTTCCTAATCCCTTTACTAAACCATAACTCGGTAGGATTAGGTTGCTTGCTTCTCAAGCTAAATTTAAGCTTATTCCAACAATCTCCTCCTTAAGCTTGAAGTCTCTCAACACATCTTAAACTACAATGAGTTTTCTCATCTCCTTGAACTTGATTCTCCCTTCTCCCTAGTGCCTTTGTTAGAATGTTAGACTTTTGTTCCTGTCAGGGTATATGCTCTACTTTGATTTGCTCTTTCTCCACACACTCTCTTATGAAGTGAAATCGAGTGTGAATGTGTTTACTTCAACCATGAAATACTGGATTTCTAGTCAAAGCAATCGCCGACTGGTTATCAATCGTCTTGATGACCACTCATTCACTCGTATTACCCATGATTTCCCAAAGCAAATCTTGCAACCAAATTACTTGTCTTGTTGCTGCTTCAGTCCCGGCCATGAACTCTGCTTAACATGAAGATAAGGCTACTGTTTCCTGCTTCTGCGAACACCAAGTGATAGGATTTTCATCAAACGTAAAATATGTGTCATGTGGTACTTTTTCCATCATCTGGATCAACGTTATGACTGGTGTTGCTGTATTCTATTAACTTCAACGGTTTGGACCCCGTACGAGCAAATGTGATCATGTATGATGTAGTTCCTTGTAGGTACCTTAAGCATTGCTTCATTGCTACTCCATGTGATTCCCTTGGCATTTGCATATACCTACTCAAGACCCCAACGCAATAAGATAAGTATAGTCGGGTATGGATTAGATAACGCAAACAGCTAACATTCTTTCTATAGCAAGTAGCATCGATCTCTTCTTGTTTTAACGCCTTTGAAAGTTTCAGTCATGCCTCCATTGGTATGTGGCACGGTTACATTTCTTCATCCCTGCTTCCTCTAAGATTGTTAATGCATAACTTCTTTGATTCAGTGTTATGCTTTCTTCATGTTGATGAACCTCTATTCGGGGATAATAAGAAAACTTTCAGAGATTGCTCATCTCGAATTTTGTTGACATCTCCTTCTTGAATTCTTTGATTATATCAGTACTTGTGCCTGTGAAAAATAAATCATCCACATAAATTGCAAGAAGTAGAAGTTCTATGTTTACTTCTTTCATGTATACCGATGTCTCTTTTGAACACTTTGTAAACTGCAACTCTTTTAAGATTTGACTAAGCTTATTGTTCCAAGCTCTAGGCGCTTGCCTAATTCCATATAAAGCTTTCTTTAACTTGTCGACCTTTTCTTCGGAACGCTTGACTATGAAACCTTCAGCCTGCGTGACATACACAGTCTCTTTCAATTCTCTGTGAAGAAACGCCGTCTTAACATCAAGGTGATGAATCTCCCATCCTCTTGAAGCCGCTACACTGATGAGAAGACAAATTGTTTCTATACGTGCGACAAGCGCAAAGACTTCACCGAAGTCTACACCGTGTTGATGTACATATCCCTTTGCCACGAGTCGAGCTTTATACTTATTGATGCTGCCATCTGAGTTTCTCTTTAAATTATATACCCACTTCAGACCGATGGCTTTAACACCTCGTGGAAGGTCCACAAGTTCCCAAGTTTCATTCTTCACGATGGACTGTATTTCTTCTTTGCAAACTTTGATCCATTCTTGTACTTCGTGTGCTTCTTGATAGTTTCTAAGCTCGTGATTTATTAGATTGAGAAGTAGCTCTCCTCCTTCTTCCACAACAAGAAAACATGCGGATACTGACGGACAAAATCGCCAGAAATGCATCGGAATAAACATATTTTGACGAATTTCTGAAGAAAGTGGTCGTCGGTATCATTTGGTCGGGAAAAAATATTTGTCGTAATTTCGTCAGAGTTTCCGATGACTTTCTGATGAATACCAAGAAACAACATTCTAACAAACTTCTGACGACACTCCGACAACATCTTCCGAGAATAGAGTTCATCAGAAATACTATATTCCGACAAATCATGGTCGTTGGAATATACCGATGAAACACGGGTTCGTCGGAATATACCGACGAAACACGGGTTCGTCGGAATATACCGACAAACCTTGGTTGTCGGAATATTCTGAGGAAACAGTTCGCCAGTGTATTCTGATGATAGTGGTTCATCAGTATATTCCGACTTCAACGGTTATATAAGTAATTGGAATGTCATCACAATTGTGTCAGAATATACCGACGAATTTCTGACGACATCAATGGTTATATATTTTATCGGAAGGTCGCTGGAATTTCGTCGGTATATTCCGACTAACCACTTTGTGTCGGAAAGTCGTCAGTATACTCCGACGAATTTCCGAAGACCTTGTATTTTTTGTTTTCGTCGAAATTTCATTGGAAAACCGACAAAAGTGTCTGACGGCTTTGGTGTCCGTTGGAACGTCCGTCAGAATATAGCGTGTTTTTTTGTAGTGTTCTTCAATAAGTAAGATATAATCATCAAGGTACTTTGGTGTAAATACCTGTCTCTGAGACCGCCTCAATGTTGGAGTTACCTCCTCCTCTTTTTCGTCGTTCAAATTAAACTCTATTTGAGTTATTAACTCCCCTATGTTACCTTCATCACTTGTCTCGAAGTCTTCTTCTTTCTCAATGATCTTACCATTATCGAGATCATCTCCTTGTATACAATGATTTCCAAACTTTCCAAGTGTAATCTTAAAATCTCCCACTCTGTTTTCTTCATCGTAGTTTTGACTCCAATTCCATCTTTTTGTCTTGTCAAAGATTTCATCATGGCTTACTACGATCTTACATGTCTTAGGGTCAAGCATTTGATATGCCTTTGAACCTGGTTCTGTACCGAGATGAACCAGTATACGCGACCTATCGTCAGGTTTCTTCAAGTGTGGTGTCTCGATCTTTTCATATCCGATGCAACCAAACACACGTAAGTGGCCTAGATTGATTTTTTTACCATGAAACGCTTCATACAGAGTCATGTCCTTTCGTGATCTCGTACCAATTCTGTTCAAGAGATAAGTAAAGTGTCGTGTCACCTCTCCCCATAAGAAATTTGGAATCCTCATGTCCTTCAAAATACTCCTAGTCGTCTCCATCAAGGTTCTATTACGTCTTTTAACCACTATGTTTTGTTATGGAGTGTATGGAGCCGTAAGATGTCTCTTGATTCTTGAATCTTCACAATAGGAGTTGAATTCTTGTGATGTGAACTCTCCACCTCTATCAGTTGGAAAGGTTTGTATCTTTCCATTTGAGTCTCGTTCTACTATCTCTTTAAACCTCTTGAGCCTTCCAAATGCATCACTCTTCTCTTTAAGTAATATTGACCACATATGCCTCGAGTGGTCGTCCACGAGAATGAAGATATACCTATTTCCAGCAGCTGTATTGGGTGTAATAGGGCCGCAAAGATCTCCATGTATAAGCTCAAATATCTTTGTTGCTCGATATAATGTAGACTTTGGAAACACATATCTTCCTTGTTTCCCAAGCATGCATGATCCGCAGACCTCCTTTCAAATTTTACTTGTGGTATACCTGTAACGAGGTCTCGTTGTATCATATATTTTATTATCTCCTGATTCACATGTCCCAGTCTCGAATGCCATTTGTTATAATCTCCCATTGATGTAAAATGTAAGTACAACTCCTCCTTTAGACCCATACGAACCTTGTAGAGTCTATTTATTGACCTAAGTGATTTAACAAGCAACTTTTATCACTTCAATCATTCATGGTTAAGTGCTCACCTCTTAACCTGACATCGCAACCTGACTCTGTGGCTTGACCAGGGGAGATAATATTACTCTTCAAGTCGGGGATATAATAAACTTTTGTCATCATTCTTGGTTCACCGTTCCAATCAATAAAATCTATAGATAATTTCCCTTGAATATCTATACGTGAGTCATCGCCAAACTTGACTTTTTTGGTGATAGTGTCATCGAGAATTCTGAAGTACCTCTTATCGGATGTCATGTGATTGCTAGCACCGTTATCTAGATACTAGACATTGTCTCCGCTCGGGTTAACATCATATTTACTTGACACGATTCTGTCTTCATTGAGGTAAACAATCTCATGCATCATGAGCTCGTCCGCATCTTGGGTGTCACTTTTGGTTTCTTGTAGCTTGAGTAACCGATCAGTACAATCTGATGCGTAGTGCCCAAGTTTGTCACACCTGTAACACATGACTCTCGATGTATCTCTGCCTCCTCCATACCCACCGCGGCATCGTCCTCTATACCATGAACCACGTCCACCTCGTCTTTTGTTTCGAAAATCATTGTAACCTTGATTTGATTGGTTTATGTGCCACTCCATGTTTGTAAACATTATTTGCTTTTGATCTTGTTGTAAATCTTCTTCTACTTCAGCTATGCGTTCTTCATAAGCATTAAGTCGGCCTATGATGTCTTCAAAACTTGTTGTATTTAGATCTAAAACCTGCTCTAGAGAGGCCACAATATATATGTATTTCTTTCGCGGGAGATTTGATAGAAAATTCTTCACCAATTTTGATTCTTCCATGTTTACTCCCAAGGAAGCTGACTTTGATGAGATTTTAGATAATCTACCACCATACTCATCGACTGTTTCTTTATCCTTCATTTTCAGTCGATCAAACTCATTCATTAGAGTTTGTAAGCGAGCTTCCTTAACTCTCTCTCTCTCTCTCTCTCTCTGCTCCTACATGTTTTACTTTAATGGCTTCCCAAACTTTCTTTGTCGTATCCAATTCGCCAACTTGCAAGATAAGGGTCTCGGGTATTAATTGGAACATAAGCGCATTAGCCATATCATTCTTGTCTCCTTCAATTAAATATGCTTCTATGGTGTCCCATACTTTATGTATTTTGGGATAGATCTTCATGCACATTGCTCAGACTGTATAATTGGTTTTCGTGAGCATATGGCATTGGATTGAAGACGAGCCTCCTCCTTTAGGTATGTTTGTAGCTGTCACGATTTCTCACATCTTTTTAATTGACTCTAATACTAAATATAGAACTTAAACTTATGAATCAAACAAGATTAAGTATAAAGAATGACTCTCTTTATTAATTCTTAAAAAAATAATTTAAAACTTAAATTTTCTTAATCTCACAAATTCATAAGTTATGTCACATGTTGACATCTTCTTATATAGAGATATATAACTCCTAAACTCTATAGACTTAACATATTTCTATATATCTTTTTTTCTTAATTCCTTTACTAAACCATTTTTCGGTAGGATTAAATTGATTGCTTTTCTCAAGCTAACTTCAAACTTATTTAAAATTTCAACTGTTGGTCAACCATATGAGATAAAGAGACAAAGAACCAATCAATAATTAATTATTCAGATTCCTTTTTCGTAGTCTAATATGACCCAAGGGATTGCACATGGTTGTGAAATTATCAGCTTAGTTCGTCAACTCAATTATGGAGGTTTTTCTGGCAACATTCTTATGCTATCTTGGTATTTATTAATATTGTACATGAATTCAACCAATAAATTAAGCATTCTCGTTAAATAGTGGTCTCAGTTTAGCTAGTATATGTTTGCAACATGTCTTTCCCTGTTCGAATATTGTCTGCTTTGATTGTCCCTTTACATAGAAAGATTAATTTAGATGACCATTTTTTACTAAAAAGTAATTAGCTAAACACGAGTTTATGTGCGTTGAGATGCTCTCGAAGTAATAATAGCATAAAAAAAGCTCAACGCATGCAATGGATCAGCTTCTTAAATCATAACAATCTGTGAAAGAATCATAATACAAGATTCGCTCGAAACTCAAAAACAAAAAATCAGCACTTCCATTTTTGTTTTCTTCATCTAAAATAGTAATCATCACTATCATGTCAATTTATACAGAAATTAACAAAAGTAACATTATAAATATCATGTCGAGAACATTCCAGCTCACAAGGAAGCAAGGAGCATTCAACGCCGGAGAGCCATACACGTGGCAGTGTTCAAGGGCCACACAAGAGGAAGAATACATTGCACCTTAGAAGCGACACTCACTGTTTTCTACTACATAGAAGAATAACGAATTTCTTTAAGTCTTGATTAGCTTAGTTTAGTTTAGTTTCATAAGACTTAAAAAAGATTTGGTTGTCTCCTCTTCTTAGATTTTCTTTAGATGCTAATATGGGTCACATGTCTCCGACCAAGTTATCTTAATAACGTTTTCCAAGTCTTTTTGTCCCGCGAAAATTTCAAACTGTCTGTTATGTATATGCACAATGCACTGATCATCACATATTGAATTATAAATTATCTGTATTAAGACATACACATATGATCGATAATTGTATTTAATTAACGAAGATGGCAGTTTGAGTTGAGGTTCTTTTACATTACTCGAGGTATTCATGCTTATCATGGGATTTTGAATGCATTGCATGTGACTATTAGTGATTCAGATAATATCTGATTAATCTAATCATAAACTAACATAATAATAAAATACGAAACCACTTGAACTTTTAAAAGTTGTGCTAAATAATTAAAGAAATATAGATTTGATTGAATAAAAAGTGTAGCTTTGCTTTTAAAATTAACTTTGACTTTTTCTTGGGAGGGGGTGAACCCATAGATTTATTTAGTTATTTGATATTCGATATTTTTTTAAAAAATAAAACAAAATAATAAAAAATTTCAAAATTATAATATGTTTTAAAATAAATAAAAAATTATAATAATTACCATATTTTTTTCCTAATATTGTTAACGCTGTCAGCAAAACATTAAACCCTAAATCCTAAACTTTAAACACTTAGGTAAGGCTTAAACTTTTGGGTAAATTCTAAACCATAAATCATAAATATTAAAAATTAATTTTAATGACACTAAACCTTAAATCCTTAACCCTATATCCTTGGATAAATTCTAAACTCTAGAGTTTATGATGTATCCAAGGGTTCAAGGTTTAACCTAGGGTTTAGGTTTTAGTGATTAGGATTTAGGGTTTAGTTTTATTAAGATTTAATTTTTAATGTTTATGATTTAGGGTTTAGGATTTAACCAAAAATTTAGGGTTTATCCAAGAGTTTAGTATTTAGAGTTTAGGTTTTAGTATTTTCCTTAAAAAATTAACAATATTTTTTTTTTGCAACTATTACTATTTGTATGTATTTTTATCTATTTATTTTAAAAATATAAGCTAATTTGGAAATTTTTTATTATTTTGTTTCTTATTTTTTAAAGATATCGAATATCAAATAACCAAATACTATTTGTTGGTGAACCTACAAGTTTATTCTAGAGGGTAAACTCAAGAATAACTCATTAACTTTCCATACCAATTTATCTCCGCAAACTTTATCACATAACAAGAAACTGACGGGTGTTAAAAAAAAAGAAAAGAAAAAGATATTGACGGCTAGTGTTCATTGCGATCTTAATCACAAATAAAAGTTTATTGCGATCAAAACTGACATATCCGAAACATATGATCAAATAGAGTGAAGATATTTGATCGAATAGAGTGGAGATATTTGGTCGAATAAGATTTTAACCAATAAGACTATCTCTAAAGAGTTCATTGCGATCAAAACTGACATGTCCAAGGCATCTGATTGAATAGACTAGAGATATTTGAAGAAACTTTTAACTGCCCTGGGTTTCCACAAGAAGTTTGTTGATCGGGTGATGTTCTGCGTCACTTCAGTCACTTATTCGGTTTTGATTAATGGAGAAGAGAAAGAGAAGATTGTCCCAAAGAGAGGTTTGAGGTAGGGAGACCCGCTATCACCTTTTTTTTTGACCTGTGCACTGAGAGTTTAACGCATATCCTGAATAGAGCTGAGAGTCCAAGCGCCATTGAAAGTATCAAATTCTCAGAGGAAGGCCCAGTGATTCATCATCTGTTTTTCGTAGATGACTCTTTGATTTTGGTGAGAGCTAGTGACTCGCAATGCACGGAGATTTGGCGGATACTGAAAGTGTACAAGGAAAACTCATGCCAGATGATTAATCTTACAAAATCGTCTATCACTTTTGGTGGGAGCATTGAGATGATAAGGAAGACAAAAATAAAAGAAATTCTAGGTATTGTAGCTGAAGGGTACTGAAAAATATCTTGGTTTGCCTGAATGTTTTAGGTGCTCTCAAGTCGAAATGCTTCACTATATCCAAGAGAAGATGAAGAATAGATTTCATGGGTGGTACGTATTGCCGTTTTTTATCCGCTGGGGCCAAAGATATCATTTTAAAAACTGTGGTGATGGCAATGCCAGTCTTCACAATGCCAATTTTCAAACTCCCCAAGACTACCTGCAAAGATCTTACAAGTGTGATGTCGAGCTTTTGGTGGAATGTCCAAGAAAGAAAAAATAAGATCCATTCAGTCGCTTGGGAGAAATTATGCTCTAGGAAGGATCAAGGAGGAATGGGTTTTTGAGGTATTGAAAAATTCAACCAATCTTTGCTTGCCAAACAAGGATGGAGGCTTATGATGTATCCTAACTCTCTTTGCGCACGGTCAGATATTACCCAAATGATAACTTTATGGAAGCATCTATGGGAGCCAGGCCTTCATACGCGTGGAGGAGTGTTTTAATTTGTCGACAACTGCTGGAGAAGGGTCTCAGGCGATCAATAGGCGATGGTAAGGAGACAAATGTGTGGTTTGACAAATGGCTGTTTAAGGACTCCCTGAAGGCTCCTCTTCAAAACCTGTTCTTTTCAACTTGGACTTAACGGTAGATGGCCTCATTAATCCGCAAACTAAGTCATGGGATAGGGGAAAACTGGAGGAGAATTTCTTCCCTACTGATATTGAACTTATTTTGAAACAGAGACCGGTAGTTGAGGAAAATGATTGTTTCGAGTGGGTTCATACTCATTGGAGAGGATATACTGTCTAATCAGATTATTGGTTTGCATGCCAGTTAGAGTGTTCTGAAGTTTGAAAGCAAAGCTTGGCGCAACCATCTCTGCATGGTATTTTTCAAAAAGTTTGGAAGGTGAAAACTGTTCCAAAAATCAGGATATTCATGTGGAAAGCTCTATCAAACGCCCTTTCAGTCAATGACGATTTGTTGTCTAGAGGTTTGAAGATAGATTTGCAGTGTCAAAGGTGTGGAAAGGAAGGTGAATCTATCAATCATGTGCTCTTTACCTGTCCATCGGCTAGACTTGTGTGGGCTCAATCGAACTTCCCTTTTCCTCGTCAATGCTTTGAAAATATGACTTTATATGAAAACTTTAACTATCTGCTCTTCCTGCCGAGTAGTCTATAAGTCCGAGATGAAATCGCTCGCCTCTTTCCTTGGATTCTTTGGGAGTTATGGAAGAACATGAACTCATTTGTGTTTGAAGGCAATGAGTTTTCGTTGGATGATACAGTGGCAAAGATATGGGAGGATTCTACTCATTGGTTTGAAGCTCAGAAAGCGGTGGAAGAAGAGGTTAAATCTGGACAAAGATAAGATTTTCTTAGAAGCAAGTGGGAAGCACCAAAAAAAGGAGATATAATGTCACTTTGAAATGTTCGAAACAAAAGAAGTTTCTTGGAGCTTCGTGGGTCCTAAGGAACTCTAGGGGAGAGACTTTACTTCATAGTAGAAGGGGTTTTGAAAATATAGGTACTTTTCTGGATGCTAAATTTACATTTTGATGTGAGCTATAGAATCTATGCAAAGTCATCATGTGGAGAGAGTCATATTTGAATCAGAGTTCTCTGATTTTTTTGGAGCATTAAAGCGGCAGAGAGCTTGGCCAGTGCTTAGATATCATGGCTCAGAACTTAGAAAAGCTCTTTGTGATCTTCGGGTATGGTCTTCTCGGGTTATCTTTTCAAAGGCAAATAGGAGTGTTGGAGCAATTGTAGAAAAGTGTATTGCAGGAGAGGTAGTCACGGTCTTATGTTGCTCATGGAAATCCACGATGGCTGGAGGATCTATTTGAAGCTGACAAACAGAGGACGTGAGGTGCTGCAGCTTTGTCTTTGGGGTTACTTTCAGTTGGGATGGTCTTGGTTTGAGCTTTGGAGCTCCATGCTCTGTTTTTTGTTTCCATTATGAGTGGTCTGGCTTTCTTATACAAGGACCTTTTAGTTTTGACTCCCTTAATAAACTTTTCATGTAAAAAAAAACGGCTAGTGTTACTTCTGTCATGCTGAAAATCCCGGCATCAACTCGCAAAAAATGAATAAAATTATGAAAATAGAATTATATTATTACAAAAAGGTATCTATAAAATCATCAAAATGGAATAATGTTCAAGGAAAACTCGGAGATAGCAGTCATGTATGAATAACTTCATAAACGAAAGTTAAACTAAACTAATAAAGCTGATTTGGCATTTCTGAAAATAGAATTAGATTATTACAAAAAGGTATCTATAAAATCATCGAAATGAAATAATGTTCAAGGAAACCTCAGAGAAAGCAGTCACATATGAATAATTTCATAAAAGAAAGTTAAACTAGACTAATACAGCTGATTTGGCATTTCTTGCCCTGCAATGTAATATCATTTATAGTTTATACTAATTCATTGCAGTAAGTGATTCAATTGATACTCACTTATTTAGTTATGGGGCTATATAGGAATTTCAGACAAACCCACAATGCCTAAGTCTGTTTTAGTTTTCGATCTTGTTTAGTTGGGCCTCATAGATAAATCTTCCATTTATTTCCCATAAGCTATAAAGTTTCTTAAACTTTTTCATTCATTACTAGATTCTTTTCTCCGCGCTATGCGCGGATTATGTTCGAAATATGAATTTTGTTTATATTTTTTAAAGATAAAACTAATTTAAAATTATACTTTGTATTTATAAGATGATAATTTTGATTAGTAATTTTTTTTTGTTTTCTAACTTCTCCTTTTTGTAAGTTTGAGTTCCAATGATATTTTTAGGTAACATTTTTTACTTGTTATTAAATCTACATTTTTTAATGAACACAAAACATCAACACTTATTTTTAACGATAAATAATTTTAATTATAATTAGTTTTACTCTTTTTTAGCTTTAGATGCAGAGTAGCTTTGAATAAATGATCTTTTACGGAGTTATTCAGTAAATATTTTCTACACTTTCTGATTAATAGTACATTTTCATTGTTATTTAAAACGATTAAGAAAATAAGATAAATCAATATATAGTATATTGAATCTAATGTGAGATCATTATTTCAAATATTGTGCAAGACTTAAAATACCTAGTAGAATATATTTAGTTGAAGGATGTGGTATTTGATTGATTACCCGCACATATGGTAGGATGTTTAACAAGTATTAGCAAATGGGTGACCAATTAGAGGACTAGAAACAGAACTTCGAAGAACGAGTGTAGGAAAAGATTCTGTCACTATTTATACACTATATATACATAAGAGAGTATGGAAAGTCAACGACAGCCTGTTCTGAAAAGAGTACTATCTCAAGAACATATGGGATATATTATATATAAGGAATAATATGAGTTTTACAGTTAGAATTAATACTCAAATTTAACAAATTGATCAAAATGTTTTGTATGTCTGCTATAGTCTAATCGGATATAGTCACATAGTGACTAAAAAGAGGGGAGTTGTGATGCTTCTGTTTCCAAACTTAATCTTCAACAACACATTGTTGTTATTATTATAGTTGAAAGAATTTGCAGTTCTTGTTGTCTCTTATATTTTTATTGTTCTATGTTGCATTTCTACGTCTGCCCTTCTATTTTTGTCATTCCACATTTGTTATTAAGCTGAATCAATGGCACAATGTTATCATTAGTATTTTTTGTCTTTTTGAACTTTAATTAGTAAATTAATTTACATGATCAGTAGTGCAACCAACTATCACTGTAACCACATACAAAGATAAGAAGCTTTTAGATATTTATAGTTAGGATTATTCCAATTTTGTTATTAATTTGATATTTCCAGAAAATACAAAAATATAAAATATATATATTTAAAATAAAAATGTATCATTTTTTCTATTAGTTTTAAAGAGTAGAAATCTTAATAACTTTAAAATAAGAAATTAACTGATATTAATTATTGAATAATTAATTTAGAGAAGATACAACCATATTTTTCAATATGTTTGGGTTATTTGTGTAAATTCAAGTATTCTTATATTAATGTATATGCTTAAATTTGTCTCATATATTTTATTATTCTCACTTTTTGTTAAATCCTGAGAATTGTCAACATTATATTTTCACCGGCTTTTTCTAATACAATCAACTACTATACCAGTATATTTATGTCAGTATTCAGATTTTTTCTTTGTAATTTTTTTATTGATTTCTATTATATTTTGACAAAGACTATTTTTTGAAAGTAACATTTTCAGAGACAATTTTCTGTTTGGTTGATAATTTTTTTCTGCATTACCAAAAAAAATGAATGTTTTATATGATACTCCCTCCGTTTCTAAAAGATGTATGTTTTAAGTTTTTCACACTTATTAAGAAAAACATAAAATTGTAGTTATCAATGCATTGTTTTGTTAATGAACTATTCCCCATAATTTTTAACCAATAAAATTTTAATAAATACAATTATATTTTTTGAAATGCACTGTCATTAATTAATGTATTAAAAATATAAAAAATGTATCTTTTTGAAACGAATGTTTTTTCCAAGAACGTGGATCTTTTAGAAATAGAGGGAGTAATATGCATCATTAAATGATTATAACAAATTAATGCCCTAAAGTTAATGAATGTATTAAATATGAAATATGAATCTATGACAATAACTAAACCGAAAATGAGAGCAGAAAAAAACATAATTATATTGTTTTTGATATTTAAACAGTATTGGTGACAGAATATTATTTTTGTTAATGGCATCAAACATAGCACAGTTATGACTTGCGATGCAACATAATGGGAATTCATCATCTACAACTGGAATTTTAAAGAATCTCTATGAACATATATATGATCTGCTAACTCCAGTGTCAACAAAAAGAAAGTCTAAAAATCTCCACATTCCAGATAATGTATATTAAGCTTAGTACGATTAAGCTTATACAATATGTAGCAGACGTCAAAGAATCTCTATGAACATGATATAGTCTTAATATCTTAATACCCAAACGATATCCATAGTGAGATTTAAAATATTATTTCTAAACTAAAAGACAAAACAATAAAAGCATCATGTAATCGATGACATTGTTGAATAATAAGTTTTTTGGCTTCTACCGAGAAACTTGTTGTTTTGGCCAGAGTCACAGCATGGTCATTAGCCTTTCAGGGAAGGGAACTCGCAGGAGGAATGCTGCTTTTATACTTCCTTAGTTGTACTTGTTGAGACTGAGATCTTGCTTGCACTGGCTGGGGTGGAAAGTTTGTATGCAAAGTTCCACGATCTTTTTGATTAATTTTGCTGGTTCAAGATAACGTTTGCCTTTGACTCCTCCGCCTCCTTTTTTTTTTTTTTATCTCTTTTAGGCTCTGGATCGGGGCTCCAACTTTGTATGTCTGTCTGCTGAGAGGATTTCTCGGGAGCTGTGATAGTTTTTCTTCTCAACATATGAAACAGGGGAGTAATCAAAACGTGAGCAGAATGATAAAATCAGAATTACCCAAGAAACAGCAGAAATCATAGAACAATAAATATTTGATATGTCAATCTCTCTCTGTCTGTCTCTCTCTGTGTCTATCTCTCTTCAACTCAAGTCAAAATCAAGAGTTCAAAAAATCAAGAAAGACCGTGACTTCGAACAAAGCTACATGTTAAAGAGGAATGAATGTAAAAATGTTATAGAGCAAAACTATCAAAGCGATTCATAAACGATTAAAAAAAGTAAAGGAAGTGAGTCTTACTTGTACGTCCTTTTCCATTGCTCAATTTTCTTCTCCTCTATATCAGCTTTTATAGAGGTAGATTCTGCAGACATTTCTTCTTTTCTCGCTGATATATCAGATAGCTGTTTCTGAGCATCTGGGAAGACTTCCAGAGCAGCTTCGTGTTAGAATAAGAAAGTAGTAATGTTCAAACGGATATGTTGTTGATGACTTACCATTAGAGATTGAAAGCGTTCTCGGTAAAGTTGATGGGTGTATTTGTGATCTTAAGTTAACTGATCAAGTGTTGTCGATCGAGGATGTGGAGCTCCCTGAAAACACACACAAACAAATAATCGTCCAATGTCTCAATTCCAATTTGATGAAGAAACTACGGGAGATAAATTGAGTGTTTCCTTTTTACATTACCTTGAGGATGTTATTTCTGCACATCTGCATTAACTTCTTCAATATGTGCAATTTCTTCTCTGGTAGAGAGGAGAGGAGAGCATCGCAGAACCTGTGTGACTCCATCTGCAAATGATTCTTATTATTAGTGACATATTCAGAATAGCGAACAAATTAGTATCACATCATCAGCAATGACAAACAATTTGGAAAACATTTTACGTCACAATTATCAGTGAACATGTCATACTAAAGAGAGAAATGGTAACCTCCAAGACGTTTAGTGTTAACAGTAGTGACTAAAAGCAAGGAGGGAGTGTTTACATAGGCTGTGAATTTCTTGCAGAAGTCTGTTGCAGCTTGGTTCCTAAGGTAGAGCTTCATCACAGGCCACTGCAAAAGATTAACACTGACGGGTTAAGAGAAGTACAGAGAGGTAGTGACTCAAAAATAAGAAAACACATACTCATGTGATTGCACATGAACCATAACAGGCCGCGTGGTTTCTTTTCCACAAGCATTTCCTACCCCACCAATTACTCTCTGAAAGGTAAGTCAGTAACTGGTCGAAGTACACCGGTTGTTGTAGATAATGTAAAAGTCTTTGTTATATGCAATGTAACAGCGTCTTAATGGTTTGATTGTCCGTCCATTTGATATATTTGTCTCTACTATATTTTCTAATCTGTTTAATGGTATCTCCAGTAGAAAATCTTTCAAAATCTTCATGTGAATGGAACATGTCTTCGTCAAAAGAGAAGGGATTGTCCTCAAGAGCCGACAGGACAAAGATTTATGAGAAAGAAACGGTTACACTTTGATCAGCAACCCAATATATCTATTTGCTTTTGGATCCGCAGATTAACTTAGACGACGATGCTTTAAAAAAGATAAGGCCAAACAAAATTTGGATAATCGTTGATGAGGAGCATTTCCAGACCAATAAAGGTCCCTCCTTTTGCTGAGTTTCTAGCCTCCCAGATATGTATCAGACAAAATCGTAACTCGGATTCGTGTGGACCTGGTGAGAATAACATAACTATGTGAGACTTGGCAGAGGAGACATCGGACTTGCCGTTTGTTTCATCGCCATAGTTTCAATTTTGATCTTCAGGATTGAACGGATACAACTTATCACGAAAGAGAAGGGGGCGAAACGAATCCTTTAAGAGGGTACTGAAGAGCACAATTGATTGATGCATATGAGGTTTAGTAACTGAGATTGGATGGAGAGTAAACGGAGAAGACGAAGTGGAACCATCTTGTCGTTAATTTTTTTTATGTTTATAGAGAGTAAGAGAAAGAATATGGACTTTATCATCATATGAGCCTTTAAAATTAAAATAGAGCCCAAACGCAGTTTTATAAAGATTTTTTCGGACAAATAGTAATGACATGGCTAAACTGATAATTTTTATTGGTTGATTTAATCTGCTGAGGTGGATAGGCTGAAAAGCTTCCCTCAATCCCTTTTATATATTGGGATTTCCAGTGCTGGTCCAAATTATTAGATGTCCATTAGCCAGCCTATGTTCTACAAGGTTATAACTCTTAATTTTGTATACATGAAATAATGATAAGAACAACCAATTTTTTTCTCTTGATTCACAACACTGTTATCAGCACAAAATTTTAACTCTAGCCGATAAAAAAAAATCTTCGTAGCTCACATATGTCATTTTCGTTTCCCTCTTCGACGCCTTCTATCGATGTTGCTACCACTACCTATCGAGATAAGGATCAATCTCTATACTCTTATATCATACTTATCGTTCATGCTTTAACCAATTATTTAGATCTGATTATTATTTTATTATTTCGTTAGATTCAACAATTTTTGCGTAGCGTGTTTCAATATTCAATTATTCTTATTAGATGACTTGCAACCCAATCTTTATAATAACTGATATGTTTTCTTAACTTCTTACTTGTTGATTAATTTGATTAGGAGAACTGAGATCGATAGTAATAAATTTGAACTGAATCTTGCGTTAAAAAAATGTTTGATTGAACTATCGCTGTTACATGATTTTTCTTTCTTTGATTGAACAAATTAATTTAACAGTGACCAATAATTTGATATTTCTTGGTTTAGTTGGTTAAATTATCATTGGTATGAACTTTTTAATTTAGGAAAACATATGTTGTAAGTATTCATGATTTATACTTTATTGTCAATCTGTTTATAATATACAATTTATATATGAGATGATTACATATTTCATTGTTTATGTTTATATCATCTTAGTGTAACTGTTTATAAAAATTAAATTCAGTCCACATATTAAAATAAATCGTTCAATTAGGAAAATATATTTTGCGAAATTTATACTGACTGCAAGTTAGTTTTTGGATTGAGTTTGTTATTATTATTATTTTTTTGAAAAGTTGAGTTTGTAATTATTGAATGATAGCATGAGTAAAACTTATTGCACGAACATATGAGAGACATATGTTGAACCAATAGTATATCAATAGCTTATTATCATTATTATTTTAATCATACTTATTTAACTTCAAAATTTATGAAAGAAAAAAATTAATATCCTGATTTTATGTGTTATGATTTTTGCTTGTAGTAAAAGAAGTGTCCATTAGATGAATACACATTCTCATCATAATCACCATGTATCGAAAAGTGGTGACTCACCTTACGTCATCTATCTCTGCAGCCATGAGGGTTAGTTTTTGTTTAATCTGAAATGGCTAATATCAAATACGTGAAATATAAGTAAAAGAAGTGATATATTCATTTCTAACTGGTTTTTGGAGTTTTCTTGTATTCACCGATAGAGTGAACAGTGAACCTTAGATTTACCATCCAATAATAATTTACTATCTTATTTTCAATTTTTGAAAAAACAATAAAAAATAGTAGTAATCGCAAAAGAAAAAAAAGACAGAAAATTTTGTTAACAATGTCGGGTTATTATAACCCTGTTTTGTGAATCTTCTTGAACTTTGATAACATGAATCTGCTACCAAATAACTTTTAGTGTGATACACAGTTCAAACTAAGTTTTGCATCGGTACACTACGTTACTCTTTTATCCTCTTTTACGTTTTTGAATTATTGTTTTTAGATCACATCAACTCGTTAGAGAGACATAATTAACCTTAATTCTGATTATTGTTTGTTATATATCTCAAAATTAGTTGTAAGTTTAGAATTCTTAGATTTTTTAAATCACGACAAATTCTTAACAACTAAAAAAAATTCGGAAAAAGTGTTATTGATTTCATCTCTAACAAATACATCATTTGATCTGTAGGTTACATTTATTTGGTTTGTATATTCTTCCTTGCCTATTCTCTGGTATTTATCATGGTTTGCTTTTAGAATTTTATATTATTTTGATATTATGTGTTTTACTATATATTGTTTATTTAGGTTAAATATGTTTTTTTAATTGAAAGATGAGGTTAGTGTAAGAAAACATAGTAAATGTTTAAGTTACACCTGTTTTATAATATAAATATATTAATATTTAAAATAGTTAGTGTTGATTGCAATGGAGAATAATTAATTAAGTGGTCAAGAATCTGGTTTTGGTAGTCAATGTGGATCTAGTTTACAAGTCTTAGATGATTCCAGAATGATAAATCAAAAGTCAGTTAAATTTTTGGACGAGGAAGACGACGCTTCACTCAGTTAATTTGAGGAAGGACACGAAATAGCCAACAAAGAGGATCAACTTGAAACTGAAGATGTTGATCCTTTAGAAGCAAAAAAAAAGAATGGAAAGAAAGATGAACTTTGTATTGGAATGAAGTTTAGTTTTGATGAGACTGCGCATATAGCTTATAGTGAACATGCATGCAATCATGGTTTTAACGTTAGGAAACAAAGGAGGTCAAAAAAGAAGAAGATAAAAATGTAGCAAGGATTCTTTATGTATGCTCAAAAGAATGGGTTAGGAATGAACCTAAGGTCAAAAGATCTTATACCCAACCAATCACAAAGTGTGGTTGTAAAGTTCATATTGCTGTCAAGAGATCTTATACCCAACCAATCACAAAATGTGGTTTTAAAGCTCATATTGCTTGCTACGTTCAGAGTAGCGGAAAATATAAGATTGTGTCTATCGAGCCAAATCATAACCATAACTTAGTGAGGACACCTATGAAACATTTGTTGAAGGGAAATCGAACAGTCAATATCTCTCAAAAACGATATGCTGATAATGCCGAGATGTCAGGAATTTTAGCAAAAGCAACTGTTAATATGATGAGCTTGAAAGATGGGGAGAGAGAAAATCAGGGTTCTTGGAGAAAGACTCTCGCAATTACATATACTTTAAGCGGATGGCATCAAAGGTAAAGAAAGATGCTGGAGAAGTTTTGGAATACTTTCAAAACAGAAAAAGATAATTCATCATTATTTTATTTTATGCAACTTGATGAAAATGATATGATCACTAATATCTTCTGGACGGATGATCGGTCTATAAACTACTACAACCTCTTTGGAGATGTGGTTTGCTTTGACACAACTGATAAAACAATGATTATGATAGGCCGTTTGTTCCCGGGGTCAATCATTATAAGGAAATTGCTGTGTTCGGAGCTGCTCTCTTATATAATGAAACCATTGAATCTTTTAAGTAGTTTTTTGAGATTTTTCTCAGAGCAATGTCTGGAAAACAACCAAAAACCATTCTTATAGACCAATCTGAAGCAATGGCAAATGCAATAGTGATGATGTTTTCAGAAACAAAAACATAGGTTATGTGTGGCATATTTAACAAAATGTTGTAAAGAATTTGAGTCATGTATTTCACGGACCAAACCAGTTTGCTATAAATTTTGGAAAATGTGTATATGACCATGATAAAGAAGAAGATTGGTTATTAGCGTGGATGGATGTGCTCAATAAAAATAAATTGATAGAGAATAAAGGGTTGAAGAATTTGTTCGAGTGAAAGAAAAATGGACAATGGTATATGGCCGTCATACTTTTACAACATATATGGTGAGCACACATCGTAGTTATTTTAAAAGATATTTGAGGCGCAATTTTGACTTGTTAACCTTTAAACACTATGAAAGAGTGTTGGACGATAGGCAATATAAAGGAGTAGTTGATAATTTATGTATTATGCATACTTCGCCGGTATTAGTTACTTATGTGGAAATGTTGCAACATGCAGAAGAAGTGTATACACCATGTATGTTTACCTATTTCCAAAAGGAATACACATTCATCACTGATTATGTTGCAAAAACACGAGTATGGCGTATGAATACAATGTATATTATCGTGGTGCTGCCCGAGAGTATTTGGTTAAGTATGATGCTGCAAACCAAACGATATATTGTAGTTGCATGAAGTTTTCATTTGTTGAGATTATATGTCGTCATGCATTGAAAATGTAGATAAAAACATTGTTAGAAGAATTCCATTTACTTACATTCTGAATCAATGGACTAAAGAGGCAAAGGCACGAACTACATTTTATTATCATTCAGAGATACCTAACGAAGCAATCGATTGGAAAGCAATATATCGTTTTATGTATGAGTTTTATCGCTTCATTAGGTATGAACAATCAATTGTAAGCATGAATCGTGTTTATATCGCTTTACAATCGATTTCTTCACTGCTTCATTAAGTATTTCTGAATGATAATAAGATACGTTCTTGCTTTCGCCTGTTTAGTCCATCCATTCAGAATGTAAGTAGGTGAAATTCTTCTAACATTATTTTTATCCAACACTATCAATGCATGACGGTTTAATATCCTCTCAAATGAAAACTTCATGCAACTACAATGTATTGTTTGGTTTGCAGCATCATACTTAACCTAATGCTCTCTTGCAGCACCACGATAAGATACATTGTATTCATACACCATCACATACTTATTGATCTTTTTTGCAACATAATCACCGATGATTGTGTATTTCTTTTTGAACAAGGTAAACACTTCTAGTGTATACACTTCTTCTGCATGCTGCAACATCTCTACATAAGCAACTAATACCGGCGAAGTATACATCATATCAAAGTCATCGACTAATTCTTTATATCAGCTATCATTCAACAGTCTCTCATAGTGTTTAAAGAAGGTCAACAAGTCAAAACTGCATTTGAAGTATCTTTTCAAAATACTATTCATACTTTCGCTACGCTGTGTGCTCACCATATCAGCTATTAGTGATCATATCATTCTCATCAAGTTGCATTGAATAAAATAATGATGAATTATCTTTTTTTTTTTTGAAATATTCTAAAACTTCGCCAGCATCTCCCTTTACCATTACTGCCAACCACTTACAATATATGTAATTGTGATAGTCTTTCTCTAAAAACCTAAATTTCCTCTCCCCCTCCCCCCAACTTTCCTGGTCATCATTTCGACAGTTGCTTTTGCTGAAATTCATGACATCTCGGCATCTCAGCATCATCAACATGTTATTTTGAGAGATAGTGACTGCTTGATTTCCCTTCAGAAAATATTTCATAAGTGTCCTCACTAAGTTATGGTTATGATTGGCTTGAAAGACACAATCTTATATTTTCGACCAACCAATCGTAACCCTTATTTTGAGCATACATATTGAATCCTTGCTATATTTTTATATTCTTTTTTTTTTACCTCCTTTGTTTCATAATGTTAACCATGATGGCATACATACTTACTATAAGTTATATGCGCAGTTTCATCATACCTAATCTCTGTTCCAATACAAAGTTCATTTTTCTTCTCATTCTTATTTTTTTGCTTCTAAAGGATCAACATCTTCAGTTTCAAGTTGATTTTATTGTTGCCTATTTCGTATTTTCCTTAGTTCACTGAATGAAGAGTCGTCTGCACTGAGTGAAACATTGTCTTCCTAAGCCAAAAACTCAACCGACTTTTGATTTATCGAATTGGAATTACCTGAGAGACTTGTAAATTAGATCCACATTAACCACCAATAAGTTTTTTTGATACTTAATTGATTATTCTCCATTGCAATATGCACTAACCAATTCAATTAAAAAACTAATGTAACCTAAATAAATAATATATAGTAGAACATATATCAAAAAAAAAAAATTATAACCAAACCATGATAGATACTAGAGAAGAGGCAAAGAAAAATATGAAAACCACTTAAATGTAACCTACAAATCCAATTAGAGATAAATGGAAAACATGTTTGCCGAATTTATTAAATTTTGAGTAAAAAATCTAAGAACTCTAAACTTCTTACTATATGGTGAAATATATAACAAACAATAATCAGAATTAAAGTTAATTATGTCTCTCTAACGACTTCACATTATCTAAAAACATCAATTCAAATATTTAAAAGTGGATAAAAGAATGACGTAATTACTGATGCAAAACGTAGCTTGAACCGTGTATCACACTAAAAATTACTTGGGAGCAGATTCCTATTATCAAAATTCAAGAGGATTCACAAAACAAAGATTACTATAACCCGACCGCGCTAACAACGTTTTCTGTTTTTTTTTCTTTTTTGACGATTACTATTTTTTTCTTTCAAAAACTAAATATAAAGTGACAAGTTATTATTGGATATTAAACCTCTAGGAGATGAATAAAAGAAAAACTCTTAATAAATCACTGGTTTGAATAACATATATAAATATAATAGTTTTGTCTGTCTAGTTATTTAAAAATCACTAATTTGCATTTTGTAATGAATAATACATATATATTATAAAAAGTGAAAGTAATTATAATTCTATAAAATATTATTCATAAAATGCCTTAGTTCATAAAATGTAATTTAATACAATTTCGTTACCATCATTTTTAGAAAGGCGCTAAAACTAAATTTAAATCTTGACTAGATTAGCAAATTCATGTATCAAATTTGAAAAAAAAAAGATGTATCAAATTTGAATTTTGTTTTCATTGAGGTATGAAATTGTACGACTTTAACTTACATGTACTAATAGGAACGGTTGGACCTCGTTGTTGTTGATGTAGGAATAGTATTAGTAAATGAGAAAGTGAAACATCAACAGCTCTGACGTGACCATCAAAGTTTCGCACTTTCTCTACCAGAAAAATGACGAGCAAAGTAGCAGCTTCTGCATTTCTCTCTCGCAGCAACGAACTGAGTAATCATCTTCAACAATCATGCATTCGGATTCTCTCCTTGTGCGAATCGAGTTCATCTCGCATTGGTTCACACATCCACTCCCCCGCAATCAAGCTGAGTCTTCTAGACAATCTCGGCTTATGCAACAATCTCCTGAGTCTTTACTTGAAAACAGATGGAATCTTGAACGCCCGCAAACTGTTCGATGAAATGCCTCACAGAACCGTTTTTGCCTGGACTGTTATGATCTCTTCTTATACCAAAACCCAAGAGCTTGCGTCCGCACTTTCACTGTTCGAGGAAATGTTGGCTTCGGGTATAGTTCCGAACGAGTTCACGTTTTCATCAGTGTTAAGATCTTGTGCTGGTTTGAGAGAGCTTAACTACGGAGCTAAAGTTCATGGTTCTGTTATAAAGACTGGGTTTTTGGGAGACTCGGTTATAGGAAGCAGCTTGACTGATATGTATTCAAAGTGTGGAAAACTTAAGGAAGCTCGTGAACTGTTTACTTCTTGTAAGAACAATGCTGATACCATCTCGTGGACCATGATGATATCTTCTTTGGTTGAAGCTCGTAAATGGAAAGAGGCGTTGCAGTTTTACTCTGAGATGGTTGAAGCTGGTGTTTCCCCTAACGAGTTCACATTCGTTAAGCTCTTAGGTGCCTCTTCTTTTCTCGGTTTGGGGTTTGGTAAAGTGATTCATAGCAACATAATCGTTCGTGGAGTTTTGCTGAATGTGGTATTGAAGACATCACTTGTTGATTTCTACTCGAGGTTTGCTGAAATGGAGGATTCTGTAAGGGTGTTGAATTCGAGTGGAGAACAGGATGTGTTTCTTTGGACGTCTGTGGTGTCAGGGTTTGTAAGAAACTGTAGAGACAAGGAAGCTGTTGCTACATTTCTTGAGATGCGAGGTTTGGGTTTGCAACCGGATAACTTCACGTGCACTGCAATGTTGAGCTTGTGTTCCTCTGTCCAATTGTTGGATTTAGGCAAGCTGATTCATTCACTGACGATTAAGGTCGGATTGGAGGACAGCACTGATGTCGGAAATGCACTTTTAGATATGTACATGAAGTGCTCGGCATCAGAAGTAGAAGCTTTGAGAGTCTTCAGAGCAATGATCTCACCAAACGTCGTCTCTTGGACAACGTTACTCTTAGGTCTTGTTGATCACGGGTTTGAACAAGATTGTTTTGGAGTGTTGATGGAGATGGTAAGACAAGGAGTAGAGCCCAATGTTGTCACTCTATCTGGTGTTCTCCGAGCCTGCAGCAAATTAAAATCGGTAAGGCGAGTATTAGAGATTCATGGATATATACTCAGACGACACGTAGATGGTGAAATCATCGTAGGGAATTCACTCGTCGATGCATACGCCAGCTCGGATAAGGTAGCTTATGCCTGGAACGTGGCTAAGTCAATGGATAGGAGAGATACTATTACGTACACGAGCTTGGTTACGAGGTTTAACGAGTTGGGCAAGCATGAAATGGCACAAAGTGTCACCAAACACATGTATGGTGATGGAATCAGCCCGGATCAGTTCAGTTTACCAGGGTTTATCTCAGCTTCAGCCAACCTCGGAGCTCTTGAAAATGGGAAACATCTTCATTGCTACGCCGCGAAATCAGGGTATTCTAGCTCGGTTTGGGTTTCCAATAGTTTGATTGACATGTACGCTAAATGTGGTAGCTTGGAAGATGCAAAGAAAGTTTTTGAAGAAATAGCAACGCCTGATGTTGTTTCTTGGAACGGGTTGGTGTCAGGTTTGGCATCAAACGGCTGTATTTCTTCTGCTCTGTCTGCCTTTGAGGAGATGAGGATGAAAGGAACAGAGCCAGATTCAGTAACATTCCTGATATTGCTCTCTGCTTGTAGTAACGGAAGATTGACAGAGATGGGTCTCGAGTATTTTCGATCAATGGAAGAGATTCATAACATTAAGCCACAGATAGAGCACTATGTTCATCTAGTTGATATCTTAGGTCGTGCGGGACGGCTAGAGGAAGCAACAGGAGTTTTAGAGACGATGCCGTTAGGACAGAATGCTCTGATCTTCAAAACACTGTTGAGAGCTTGTAGATACCATGGAAATCTATCTTTAGGAGAAGATATGGCTAGCAAAGGCTTAGCACTTGCACCATCTGATCCAGCCTTCTACATTCTTTTGGCAGACTTATATGAAGAATCTGGGAAACCAGAGCTGGCCCAAAAGACTCGTAATTTGATGAGCCAGAAAGGTTTGAGTAAGAAGCTAGGGAAGAGCTCTGTGGAGGTTCAAGGAAAAGTGCACAGCTTTTTCAGTGAGGATGTTACTACAGTTGAGAAAACAAAGGGGATATACGCAGAGATAGAATGGATAAAGAGTGAGATCGAAAGGTCAGGCTTTAGATACCGAGGCAATGAAAGCGCAAGCTATCACAGCGCGAAGCAAGCTGCTGTGTTTGGTCTTGTGTACACATCAGCACAAACTCCAGTTCATGTTGTTAAGAACAAAATCATGTGTAAGGACTGCCATGACTTTGTGTCCCTCATCACCCGGTTAGTCGATAAGAATATAACTGTAAGAGATGGGAATCAAGTACATGTCTTCAAGAATGGTAAATGTTCTTGCAAAGGGGATGAAACATCATATGTACTATCATAGGTTAGTGAGAAGAATGATAAAACGTTTATGAAAAGAGCATTACATTGTTAAGAGTTTTCAAAACTATTCAGCAATTTCTTCAGAGCTTGACTGGAAGTTACTCTTTCAACTGCGGATCGGTTGTTTTGGACTCTGAAATTAGACCTTCAAGGGTTGTGTAGAAATCCTCAGGAAGAGGACCAGGTCGGTGCTGAGGAACGTGTTTTGGGATCGGTGCATCATTCTCAATTACTTCACACTCGTAGTCATCTGGAACACCTCAAGGCTCCCATTCTGCAAATGCAAAACCAAAGGTCCCTAAATTCGAGACCGTTGAAAGTCTGTTCGGTCGCACTCGCATATCACAAGAAAGTGATAAGGCTCAAACAAAAGACAAGAAGTAAGATCCATGAAAGAGGGGTTTCACAAGTATTAACACTGATCAAGCATTGTAATACTGAAGCAAACTTTCATCTACGTTAGCAAACAATACAATAAAACGCTTGACTTTTGCAATGCTCTGTGTTCAGATTCTCTTCAACCTAACGAACCACAAAGCCTCTAGATTCAGATTCTAGAATAGCCATTGAGATCGCATAATAATGGTAAGAGCATACGAACCGATCATTTTCCCAATGAGTGTGAGCTCATCTTGTGCTTCTTCGATGAGCTCTTCGACTTTACCGCAACCAAGACGCTTCTCGATTGCTCCCAGTCTTCTTCTTCCTTGCAGACACTGAGACGGTGGCGCGTGAATGATTCGACAGCTTTTCGGTATCCTTATCAGATTTTACGTATTACTATAACTATGAATTAATCAATTAATTAGTTTAATGTGTTTTTACAACACCAAGAAAAATTATTTATAAAATAATGATATGTATTTTTTACGATGTAATAAACTTTTACAATTTATGATTTTAATATTCTAACGAATTTTATATAAATAGAAACATGTTATTTTGATGTAATAAAATTATTGAATATCTCAATAATCCCTTATATACTAAAGCACAAGTCATATGGCGAATCAAATATTGACACATGGAATTTATTTATAAATAAAATAAATCAATTAAAGTGGAAAAAGTCTTGACCCCACTAAATATCTCTTCTATATAATTTAAATTTTGTCTACGGTTTATGTTTTAAATTAGTTAGAAAAAAAGATAGAAAAAGAAGTTACAATGCATCTGGTTAAATCTTTCCTCAACCAAAGCCACGATCATCATTTTTCACGTAAACTGCTTCCACCTAATTCAAGTGAACTTTAAAATCATTCCATCAACATATTTTTTTACAAAACGCTCTTCGTTTCACATAAACATTTTATATTCATCAACAAATTTCTTTACAAGCTTCACTAAAACCCATTCTTCTAAAGTGTCCATTTTGATTTCTACGAGCCACAATCCAATTAATGCTTTCAACCACTTTATGAGCCATTAAAATCAAAACTTTCAGAATCAACAGGTAAACATGGTGGTAGCATAACGAGTTCATATAAAACTATTCTACAAGTTCTGGGTAAACAGAAAATCAAGCATCAATTTTTGTATTGTTCAGATTTTAGTTATTTCAGTTTGCTGCAGACATGTATGAGAAGTTAAATCTAAAAGAAGAAGAAGATCTGAGTAATCAAAGACAAGTTTGGATGAAATATGTTCTAGAGTAAAAATTTCAAGAGTGAATTGGTTAAAAATCCTAAGAGAATCAACTAATTAGCTAAATACCCAAGAGCAAAATTGTGCGGGCATGATAGTGCAAGTAGGAGGCGTAAATTGACAAAATTGTCCTTATGTTGCATAGGAAACTATTTTAGGGTAGGTCAGACGTTAGGGTAGAAACTACAAAGAATTTAAAGATAATTGGTGTTATTAATAATGATTAGCCTAGGGTTATGTAATTGGGAATTGTCAGAGTTGTGGGGTTAAAAAAGATGTGTCGTAATAGATAAAACGAAAAAAAAGAACACGTGTAAGGTTGGAATCAACATGCAGAAAGAAATTTAATTTTTGGCTCAAAAGCTATTTATTGGGTAAATAAAGTAGTGACCCAATATGATAAAGTGATAACCACGGAACTCATGAAACATCGATTTTACACTATAAATATATAGAATTCGCGTGACGAGAATGTGAATGTTGTTTCTATAGTAATTGTTTTAGCCGGTTAGAAATAAGATTATATAAATAACCATTATGGAGATATGTAGAATTAGCCTATAGTGCATATAGGGGTAAAGGGTCTAGGTGATTGTTTTAGCCGGCTATAAATAATATTACATAAATAGTAAGTTAAATAGCAAGGATAAATTTATAAATGGACTGGTACACTATAAATATGTAGAATTCATAATGTAAATGTTGATGTCATACTATGTTCTAGCCGGCTAGAAATAAGATTATACATATAAACATGATGGAATTATGTGGAATTAACCTATGGCGGTGAATGTTCTAGCCGGCTATAAATAATATTACAGAAATAAAGTTACGTAGCAAAGTTACATGTAAATTTACACTATAAATATGTAGAATTTGGAATGTAAATGTAAATGTTGATGTTATAGTATGTTCTAGCCGGCTAGAAATAAGATTATACATATAAACATGATGAAATTATGTAGAATTAGCCTATAACGGTGATTGTTCTAGCCTATGAAATTATTACAGAAATAATAAGTTACATAGCAACAGTAAATTTAGAAAATGTACTGGTGCCATATATTGATAACCACTGTAGTCATAAGACATCAATTGTATACTCTTAATAAGAAAAATTGTTATTAACATATGAGATTATTCTAGCCAGGTATAAATAGGAAAAGATAACTAAAATTAATATAGCAGAGTAAAAGTTTGTTACATAGAGCAAGTTATGAAAAAAGGAAAACGATGATCGATCATACTTTAGTGGGTGATCAGTACAACAAAACAAACCCACAATTATAATAGTAGAAAAACTATTGCAGTCAAGTACAAAAATATGCTAAAGCGAGCAGTCAACGCAGACCCCCACCAAATGTTTTTTTGTTAAAAAACTAAAATGAAAGTAGAAACGATTAGCTTAGAGAATTTTGCAATCTCCAACAACATAATCACAGAGTGAGGCTGGGAATCAGAAACTCTCTTTCTTAGACGACTTGGAGAACTTAGCAAAAGTCTTAGTAAGTAATGAAACAAACTTTGTGTCCACGACAACAGAGTTCTTGGATTAAATCTGTTCTCAATGGGAAAGAAACACCGAACGAGTGCGATGGATGAGCACATTGACTACCTAAAAATACAATGAAAAACTTAGACATATTTTGGCAGGAGGGTGTGCTATAAAAATTCTTACTGCAACAAAAATCTACAATTCATACCTTAGACGATCAATGAGAAGACCTATCAACAATTTCAAACAGATCTCTGCTATCAAGACTTAGGCTACCAACATGAATAACACTACATATTTTGCTCAGATATAAAATAAAAATCAGTTGGACTGCTAATTAATTATATGTACAGCTAATAAAAATATTGGTTGATTTACAAAGTTTGCAGGAGATGGTTTCTTACTATGATGTGCAGCCGTTAGATTTACATGACCTTGAAATAAAGAAACAAACATGTAATCAAAATAATTAGCAGTATAAAGAAAACATAATAAAATATAATTTCTTTTTGTATATGCTAACTAGATTGCAAGCATGTTTAGTTGGTAAATATATTGCTAACATGTACTAAAAAATGGCAAAACAAACTTCAACTTGACTAGACAGGATCATCAGCCATTGGACCCTAAAAAAATATGTTAAGCAATGAGAACCAAAAACGTCAGTACATTTCGTTAACCTTACTTACATTGCTAGATTTTAATGTATTGACGTAGATTATCAACTTCATAATATCTTTCTAGAAATTGTCAGACTAAAGCTCCCAGAGAACGATGGTTTCTCAACAATTAAAATGAGCTTTCCGAATGAAAACATTTTTATAGCTTCGACGTCGGCGTCTTCATCAAGTGCGTTTAAGATTTTCCGGATCCCACTAGGTTCGTTATAAGGGGTAGCTCGTATAACTACATGATCTTCACCAATAGCACACATCCTTTCATGAAAAGGAGATGAGTTGCTTTCTCACTAAGATCTGTAGCTAAATTTTAAAAAAATGAGATTTTGACCACAAAAGAAGAAACAATGTCACTGTAATTTAAGATTGGAAAAAAGATAAGATCCCAGATTTGGGTTTAAAGTAGATTTCGAATTTTGAAATTAATTTAGGCTAGGGGAATAACATCGAAATCATTAAAAATTGCAATTTGTCTAACATGCAAGAGGTCATCAGGAAAAAATTTAAAAAGAAAATTATGTTTCGGTGGCTATTGCATAGTTGGAGTTCAAGTAGTAATAGGGGCATAAATGTCATGAATGTTTCGAAAAAAGTGATGAAAATTCTAAATGGGTATAGAGCTAATTAAGACATAAAACTTGTGTAGAGAGTGCAAATACTCAAATTTCAATTTATTTACTATTTTCCTACATAGTTTTAGTAACTATCTAAAACAGAAAATAATTTTTTAGATAAGCAACTAATTCCCCTCCTCCCCAAATCCTTCAATAACAATTAAAGAAAATAGTTTTATTTATAATAATAAGCTAAATTTATAAAACAAACTATAAAATAAATAGTGTGGGTTAATTTTGCTTAAGTACAAGCTTTTGTTAGAAAGATGTTAGATAATGAAACATTATAAGCCAATAAAATCCTAATTTTAAACTGTGAAATAATAAAACAGTATATAAATATTAGATACACAATAGAACCATTGACAAATAATGGATCAAATACAACATTTTTAAAGATAATTTACATTTTTAAATATAATTTTAATTATTTTTTGGATAATAATGCACATCGAATTATTTTTTTACCCCCTTCCCCCTCTTTACAAATTTAGTATTTGAGACATTGTTATTTAGGTTCATAGAATATTTGAAAAAATATAATTTATTTTAACTGAAAAGTATAGCATGATTAATTTAAAGACAATAAAATTGATCCATGCGTAGCATGGGCAGTAACACTAGTCTATATATAAAAGAGAAGAGTCTCTCTTCTCATGAAGCCACGTCAGCCTTTCAGAGGAAGGAGAATTTGCCATGTCAGCATACTTCCTCATGCATTTAAACTTCATTTACGGATTGTAATGTTTTTGACTTTGTCAAATATTTAATTTATGTATCTTTTTGGGTTTTGTGGAATGTTTAATATTTGGACTTCGGTTATGTTTGGCCCAGTGTTAGACGTATTATGTTAGCATCCGTGAAACAACAACCTACCACGTCATCCTCACCTAAACTATTCTTTTTGTTTACGAATACCGATATTTTAATAAACGGGCTCCTAAACATTACAACAGGGGCTCTTCATTAATATGTGGAGTGCATCTATTATTGGGCATACTGATTTGTTTTATCCGTGTCCCTGACCAAAATTTAGTTTGTTAGTACTCAAGGCCGGTAACTAAAGAAATATGCGGAAGCTCCAAACACCTGAGACATGCCATGCCAGTGACATGGAAAACAACTGCAAGCTTTTATTTCACTTTAAGCAAGTGAAGAAATATATAGCTTCATCTGAGTTGACGTTAACGGCCCCAACATGAATGCAACATCATCTCCGTTTTATTTTGCATATTTCAAGCTTCAGCAAAGTTTCTACTTTATCCTTTAATAATAGTTAAACTTTGATTTCATTAAGCACCCATAAAACACATCTGCTTCCTACTCTCTTAATACTTTAATAAACACGTTAACATCAGTCTATCAGCCTGCACAAAGTAAGAGATACTGAATATTAAAAGCCCACAGAAAGTAACATACTGCCTCTAACTCAAAAATCAACCTATAGCCCACGTTAATAAAATGACCCAAATATTTTTTGACTAGATAAATGAAGGGGCCATACTTCAAACAAAACCACCACGTAACATGTTGTTTCTTTGATACTAAAACCAACTCGCCAGTGTACGCATTCCAAAAAGACAAAAACATATCGACACTTGATTTTTGTTTCAAAAAGAAATATATATCGAGATGATTCAAATTATATCCCAAGCAAACACCATAAATAAATCTAAAGCACCACACTACAACTTATGGTCACTCTAATCACTTTCTTTGTCTTTAACAACTTTTCCAACACTTAACAGGCGTATAGCAATGCATTCCCACAAAGTCGTCGCACCAAAAAAGTTAACACACTTACAAAAACAACATCAATCAATCATATTCTCTCTGCCTGCTAAATACATTTCGAAAAATAAATTCCATATATCACAGGTTTAATGACATCACAAAGACCTCCCATATAAATTACAAAGTTATATTCTACAAGTTTGTGAGAAAATGAGGACCATAATCTATCAAAACAAGTTGCACCATATCTGAAAATAAACACTCAATGCCATCAACCCCGCGCGAAGCGCGGGCAACCTCCTAGTCTATATATAAAGAAGAACATACTATTTTTTTCTTAAGTCACTTCATCAAAATGTTATCTAAGAATTTGACACATAAGCATAATTTTTTTACAATTGTTTAATTATCCTAAAGTTTTTATTTTCTTAACATTTCAACCAAATCAATTAACAAAGTATAGTAATCCATAAATATATTTAAATAAATATTTCAATTTTCACCCATAAAAATAGAAACATCATTTTAGTTTTTCAAAATTCAGAAATTTTCCTATAGTTTTTTTTTATTTCTTAAAATTTTACCCAAATTAATCAATAAACATATAATATAATCCATAAAACTACTTAAATCAATATTTATTTTCTAACATATCAAAATATTGACATTAATATTTTTGTAAATATAAAATAATTTAGTAAACCTAAAAACTTAAATTAGAAACTAATATCAAAAACTTAAACATTCATTATGTTATTGTTTTTACGTTTTATCATACTCATTTCTACAAAAATACAAAAAAATAATCTAATAATTTTTTTTTCTATTTGATTTTTTTTCTATTTGACCATAAAATTTAAGCTTATACAAAAATGATGAAAACCACACCCAAAAATTAATGCATAATCAAAATAATGATTAGGAAACAAAATTGAAATATAATAAAAATCAATAAGATAAATAATGTAACCTAAGTTTGGTGGAAGTTTAGTCAATAAATAATATTTTACTAAAATTTATACAATATAATGTAAAAATATAAAAAATTAAAAAATAAAAATTAGAAAAAATAATAAGAACAAAAAACTAAAAATATGGTTACAATATTTTTCTTATGTTTCATCGAACTTAGGCACTTAAAAAAGGATGGATCTAGTAAAATTTGTTTTATATCTTTCACTTCACTAAACTTAAACTAAAAAAATTGACATGAAATAATAAAATCCTAAACAATGATTAATACACAGTAAATATTTTTTTTACAATAATTAATTTGAAAATTAAAAATAATAAATTATAACAAATAAAACAATAACAATTTAATTAAATACATTATAAAATTTGAGTTTGATGAAAAAATTAATCAACAAATAAAAATTTATTAAAAATACATAATTTAATAAAAAAATATATAAAGCATTGAATAATAATAAAGAAAATTCATAAAAGCACATAAGAGAAAATATAAGAAGATAAAAGTAACAATTACATGACACTGTAACACTGTCAGTCTCCCAACAACATCAAAACAATTGCATCACTTTCTAGTATTATAAACATATAAAAAGTTTATTTTCATGATTTAGTCTATGTAATCAATTAATTATGTAAATAAAAGTATAAAAAATAATGCATATTAAAAACTTACACAATCTCACCGCAACAAAAGATGTTCAAGTAAATAATTGTAAGATCTCGACAAGCGACACAATACAACATAAACCGACAAAAAGCACAAAAAATAAACACAACAAAAATAAATCAATATCTCATTAAGTTATAAGTATGACGTTATGTACTTTAGTCAACCGTGACTCTTAATATTCATATTTTCTATATAAGCAAAAACTTTCATGGAAATAGTGATTCACAAAATTGTATAATTAAACCTTTGAAATTAAAAATGAATACTAATTAAAATAATTAAAAAAATCAAAAACCCCGTGCAAAGCGCGGGGCAAAACCCGTAATATTAAATATATATATGACTAAAATAATGTCATCACGTTATTAAAAAAATAATATTGTTTTCTGATATATAAATTACTTAATCAGATTTTATTAAATTAGTTATGTATTAAAGTATTTTTTTTTAAAGAGATTATTAAAAGTACCACAAGTTACTAACATTGGTTTACGATTTAATGATTATTTTTTAGAGTTTAGTATTAAGGAGGTAGGGTTGAGTTTATAAATGTTTTATAAATATTTAGAAAATTAGCTTAATGTATTTTTATCCAAGTTATAAGTATGACGTTATGTACTTTAGTCAACCGTGACTCTTAATATTCATATTTTCTATATAAGCAAAAACTTTCATGGAAATAGTGATTCACAAAATTGTATAATTAAACCTTTGAAATTAAAAATAAATACTAATTAAAATAATCAAAAAAATCAAAAACCCCGTGCAAAGCGCGGGGCAAAACCTGTAATATTAAATATATATATGACTAAAATAATGTCATCACGTTATTAAAAAAATAATATTGTTTTCTGATATATAAATTACTTAATCAGATTTTATTAAATTAGTTATGTATTAAAGTAGTTTTTTAAAAGAGATTATTAAAAGTACCACAAGTTACTAACATTGGTTTACGATTTAATGATTATTTTTTAGGGTTTAGTATTAGGGAGGTAGGGTTGAGTTTATAAATGTTTTATAAATATTTAGAAAATTAGCTTAATGTATTTTTATCCAATATTTAAAGTATTTATGAAAATAGTCATTCATTAATAATAAATTTGAAAAGTGGTATCAAACTTGTGATATAATTGAAATTTTCCTTTTTTTAAAAGGAAAATAATACTTTTAAAGTATATCTAAATTATAATTATTTTAATGAAAATCTTGGTGAGAGAATTAGTGTTTGATAATATAATTTGATGACTGGAGATAATTTAAGGAATCTAAGACAATTTACTCTTACTTTTTTACTTTTGCAACAGATTGTTCTTAGTTGGTGAAGATGGTTTCAGAACCCGAAGAATGATCAAATTTTGCAAGTTATTTGGAAGACATAAAGATCTTGAAGAGAAGTTTCAACAGATCAGAGCTCATTCATATACCACAGACGCATAATTCAAGTGGGGGACTATCTCGCACGCAGTGCAAGGAAGCAATCGTCTACAATTGTCCATATGGATGTAAAGCTACCAGTTTGGTTTGCAGAATCTATATGAGTCTGTTTAAGTTGTTGACAAAAAAAACTAACTAACTGTGAGTTATATGTTAAACATTAAATCAAGGGAAAAATTCAATTCTACCTTAATGAATATGATATCACTTTTCAAATTTACCATTAGTTGATTACTATTTTTATAAATACCTTAAATTTTATAAAGAAAAAGACTAAACTAATTTATCTAAATCATTTATAATTTTTTTATAAAACCCAACCTCACCAATAAATACTAAATCCTAAACAATAATCAATAAAGTTTTAACCAAATGTTATTGTATTTTTGATTAAAGATATTTTTGAAAAGTGGTATCAAACATATTGTATTTTAAGAACTTTCTCTTAAATCAAAGATTTGTGACAAAGAGTGATTTGTGGTTTAATAAAATATGAAAACTTTGTAACTATTTTGCATCTAAGTAAAATAAAGTGGTAGATAAAACAATGCAAAAAATAGAAAATGTTATAAATTATTTTTTGTTCATTTATCGTGGGTTTTCTATTAATTAGAAATTATGTCATAAAAAGACTTTTGGAAACTAAGATTAAAATTATAGATTCTCAAAATTATTTCAAGATTATATTATACAAAAAGTTTTCTGTTTTTCTAGCTAGAACTGCAAGATTTTTTTATAGAAAATATAGTTTATTGGTTGTTCTATTCTAGTATGGTTACCTAGACCACCTCGAACTTGAGTAATAGAGTAACCATTTAATGATAAATAACTACTAATAATAAAATAATGTTTTTATAGTTATGGATATTATTCAAAATTAAACAAAAATTATAAACATAATATATAGTTTTCAAATAATATTTATACCCATTGAAATCATGGATAACCACCTAATATCTAGTTAAAATGTGTAGAAATTAATGGATCATCCAAACTAAACTATGCACCAGAATGAATAAAATCGTTGGATATAATAATCAATGATAAAATAGATAAATAAGTTTAATTAATTGGGTTAATAAATTAGATTTAGATAGATAATAAATTATCTATTTTCCAATAGGTTTAATAACCAAATCAACAAATTTTTTTACCAATTTGAAATAAAATATATAAACCAATTTTGTTTATATATTTTAAATCAAATATATATAAACAAAATTTTGTAAACTAAATGTTAGCTACATTTTAATATATCTAAAATCTTGTATTTTCAATTTTCACCGAGAAAACTGTTTCAGTCAATTAAAAAGTGTATTCACTTCTTTTTAGATATGAGCATTTTACCCAGATCCAAAAATCTGAACCGGAACCGATCTTAAAAACTGGTTCAGGTCGGATACGGAGAATGTTATTTTATCTCATTGGATCTTGTTGTCGAGGACCCACGGATCTAGACCCGACCGGACCCGAATCCAGGATATCTAAAATACCAAAATTTATAGTATATATTATGTATATATGAGTATTTTAGTACATTTTTGATCTATGAATATTTTTTAAAGTTTGGATTTTGAGTTTCCGGTATAGTTCTAGGTTTAGGGTAAAATTTTAGATTTTCAAAAATATAATTTAGTAATCAGATAAAATTTTGGGTATTTTTCATCCTTTCGGATTAAATTTTAGGTAATATTTCAGATATTTTTTAGGTACTTAAATATTTTCAGATATTTTTTTGTATTTTTGGGTTAGATCTAACTAGACCCGAACCGATCCGGATCCGACGGAACCCAAACCGAATCGACCAGGATCTGACATAACTCGAACCAAACCGGACCGATAAATTCTAATTACCATATTGAGTCTAAATATATAAAGATCCGAATGATCTGAATTCGACAAAACCCGATCTGAACCAAATTCGTAGACCCGAATGCCAAGGCCTACTTCTTTTATTTAAAACTGCAAATTTTTTGTTCTAATGTAAAATCCCAAAATTTTATTTTGCCAAAGCTATAGAATCGTATGTTTTATTGGCCAAAATAGTAAAAACTTTGTTTTCTGATAAAATCGAGAACAACACAATGAAGACAAAGATTGAGACTGCTAGAACTTGATATGTTCTTCTACATGTATTTTTCTGATCCTGTTTTTCTTGGCTACAGACCAACAACTAACATGCGGTAACTAAAATTATAAAAGTTTTTTTGGGTCAAAATTTTCCAGTGGTTGGTTTAGTTTTGATCTTCTAAACTCGCTCAACGAGAACCTCACAGATCTCCAGATTATCAAGCTCCTTGGGCCGCTTGTAGTTCTTCAGCAAGAGGGAGGAACATACAACACTAACAGAAGAAGCCGCCATTGCAGCACCAGCAAACCATGGAGGCAACCTGAGATGGGTCCATGGGAAAAGCACTCCTGCAGCAATGGGTATCCCGATGAGGTTATAACCGAGAGCCCACACGTAGTTGAGACGGATTCTTGAAAAGGTTTTCCTGGAAAGATCAATGGCTGTGATCACGTCTTCTAGATTGCTCTTCATCAGAACTATGTCAGCAGCTTCTATGGCTATGTCGGTCCCTGCGCCGATAGCCATTCCAACGTCGGCAGCCACAAGGGCAGGGGCATCATTGATTCCATCACCCACCATCCCCACAACATGACCTGCAGCCTACAAAACATGAATGTTGAGAAAACGGACCAAAAACTTAAAACAATTAGTGATAAATGGATTGACTCAAGTCCCTTATATACTACTTAGTCCTTTTAAATTATGGATAAGAGATATTTTATCCAACAAGTTTATCTTCCAACATAATGTTGGAAACAAGTGAACTTCAGATTAGGTACCTGTAGCTTGATACGTATGAGGCAAGCTATCTTCTTATTATACATCAGTGTCAGAGGAGAAAGACTGCAGCAGAGTAAAAGGGCCTCAAGAAGTATCGGTTTGGGCCACAAAGAGTTGGTGTCTGGTGGTGAAAGTTGTTACTTGGAGAAGAGGGGTTCTGGATGAATAAAGAATAAAGGTTGGTGCTGAGTCATAGACAAGAGCACGTGCAATGTTGGGTCACGAGGAGGGTATGAGGACGTTGGGATGCTAGTAGTATAAAGTAAGAGTAGTATGGGTCTAGGGATTTTTTATCAAGTTGTTTGATCATTTCATGTTCATGGGGAGGGAGAGTCTCCTGTAATACTCTCACTTGTTACCTTTTCTATAACACTATAATCAGTATTTCTTGTTAGATCTCTGCTCTACCAGTTTGGATACCCTAATCGTATCAACTTGGTATCAGAGCAGTGACGAGCCATGGGGACTATTGACGTACCGATCTTCTACGGTGAAGGTGATGATCCAGAGATGTGGGTGTCGTGGATCGAAACCTTTGTTGCTGCTCACAGCTTCACTGATTTCGAAACATGGCAGTTCGCATATGGCTTCATCGAAGGTGAGGCACACACGTGGTATTGTGAAGAAGTCTCAAGATCGGGGTTTGAGAGCTGGGTAGATCTTAAATCCAGACTACTCCAACGCTTTCGCAAGATTGTAAAGGAGAAGCAGATGGAACAACCTAGCTTTTTGGATCGAATGAAGCAACTGGGTCTGTGTCTTGATCGTTTTGAGCGGAGATACACGGAGGAGGACGACGCGAGGAAATCACAAGAGAAAGAGATGGTTGCCTCCGATCTTCCCAAACAGGTCACGAGCAACGTTGAAGGACCAGTGAAGGAAGACGATGTGATCCTGGAGCAGAAGCAGTCGATGACTGAACCTGGGGTGAAAACTGATCCAACGCCCTCGATAGTGAACGACGAGCCATTAACACAAAGGTATGGAAGCTCGAACCCTCTTTGCAATGGAGAAAACGCAGAGAGGAATCTTAGAGTGGAACCTTATTTTGAGAGAGGTAAAGGCTTGACGGTAGAGTTGTTTGAGTTCAGTAACACAAACATACAAGAGGAGTATCAACAAAGGAAAGAAGAACTGTTAGAGAACAATAGTGATGAATGTGCCTATCAACTGTTCGACCATATGCCTAGAACAAGGAAGAAAGTGACAAAGAAGAAGAAGAGATGGAAAGGGACAACAACGAAGAAGAACAGACTTCAGAGAAGGGGCACAAGGGCTAAGGGGTTCAAATACAAATTTGGAGCAGTGAACATTATGACCTGTCACAAGTCTTTAAAGCTAATGAAGCGTTGCAAGTCCATGAAGTTAAGAGTTGTTGGCAACAGGTCAGTGTTTGAAAAGAAGTGGATGTGGAAATTTACAAGGAAAAGGAAGAAGAGAATGAAGTTAGAGCTGCTTGACAAGAAATGTGTCAAGTCTTACAAGGATGGAAATCACTACGGCAGTATGAGACAGAGGATGAAGGAGTATGAGGTAAAGAGAAATAAGCATAAGTTGGAGCAGAAGAAGATGATGCAGGGACTTAAGAGAGTTCTGAGGAAGCTAAAAAAATGGATGAAACATAAATTCAAGCAGAAAAATCATAAGGAATGGATCAAGCTAGATGGTGTAGTGATGAAGATTAGGAAGTTGCTAGCTGCCAAGAAGAAAAGAAAAACAAGACAGCATAATCTCTACATGAGTCTTGTGTCCAACAAAAAGTGGCTGCTGAATAAAGAGATTTAAGAAGAGGTTTTCAGGTAACTATATCACTGTTTTTTGGAACTCAAAGCTTGAACTTGTACTTGAACGATGGGGGAAGAATTTCAGCCGATGGTGTAAGAGAAACCTATTTAAGGTAGTCTACTTGGAGAGTAGAAAATGGCTGCAACTAAATGGTTTTGGGAATCTGTATTGGGGGCTGATGCTAGTTGCTGATAAGAGGAGGGAAGCCTTGAGGGTTAAGTGTGTAGTTGATGGAAAGCCTAACTCCTTTATTAAGTTAGCATGGACGAAGTTATTGGAGTGGAAGAAGTATAAGCAAAAGCAGCATAAGCACGACAAGACAGACCAAATGCGACATTTATCCAACCTTGGCATCAATCCGTTGGTTCAGGTAATAGTGATATTTGAGTTTGCAGTAGTAGTAAAGAAGCAGTCTCTCATAGAAAGAAAAAAAGTTAAGTTTCAAAAGAAGCACATGAAGAGGAAAATAATCCTTGGGGTGGATAAGAAAGAGACGTGGAGTGAACTGTTCTTTGAATTATTGCTGTCAACGTTTCGTAATAAGAATAATAGAAAAGAGGTCGTGGAGGGTGCTTTGCTTAGGCCCGGTGCTGTAACCAGTGGTTTTGAGACATGGCGGGAAGTAGACATGGGCCAAAACGTGGAGCTTATTTGGAAGGACTTCAAATGGTTTCAGACTTGGGATTACATCAAAGCTAACAGGAAGGAGCAGGAACAAAACATAAGAATTCAGGTGCCACTGTTTGTACATTGCATTGCAGAGTTAATTGTTCCCCCAGTCATAATAGTTATCCAGTGGAAGGAGATGTTTACAGAAGTATACAAGAAACCAAGAGCTGCATATGTGCTTAGCTGGATGGAAATTAGGACTTTTATTAAGCACTATGAAGCTGTTTGCCTGAAATCTCAAGAGCATGAATCCGTGACTCTAGCTTCAGATCACTCTGCTACAAGAGAGATATTCCACTCTCTGAGACCACCTGAGTTTTCTATATTCCAGGAGAGGAAGGGGCAAGAACTTGAAAAAGACAACAAGACTCAGGACTCTCCTGGTAGTACTCTACTCATTCCAGTCTCTCTGGTAATTGATAATGACAGCTCGAGGAACTCAAGATGGGACGATACGAGTCAAGTTATTATGTCATTTGGTTCAAACGAGAGAGAAACAAGTACTTGGACTCAGGTTGCTGTGATTGATTGTGATTGGGACCCAGGCGGAACTAGCGTAAAGAAGGTTCAGGAAGTAGTCCAAAAAGTATTTGGTTGCTTGTTTGCGTGGGAGCAAGGGATTTTTCTTAATCTGAGTGTAACCAGGATGGCAAGGAGCTCGGGAGCTGATTACGTTGAAGAATTTGGGATGGGTTCTGGAGATTCATCACTGAGTTATTATGAGGAAGCTGCAGTTTGGAATGCAAGGATTGACCCTGTTTCTGGTCATGAAGAAGTCTTGATCACGTGGAAGAACCTTATTTCTTCTGACTGTACTTGGGAGGATAAGGCTGAATTTCAGAAGCTCTTTTCTCACTTCGACCTTGAGGACAAGGTCGATTTCGATGGGCCAGGTATTGATACGTATGAGGCAAGCTATCTTCTTATTATACATCAGTGTCAGAGGAGAAAGACTGCAGCAGAGTAAAAGGGCCTCAAGAAGTATCGGTTTGGGCCACAAAGAGTTGGTGTCTGGTGGTGAAAGTTGTTACTTGGAGAAGAGGGGTTCTGGATGAATAAAGAATAAAGGTTGGTGCTGAGTCATAGACAAGAGCACGTGCAATGTTGGGTCACGAGGAGGGTATGAGGACGTTGGGATGCTAGTAGTATAAAGTAAGAGTAGTATGGGTCTAGGGATTTTTTATCAAGTTGTTTGATCATTTCATGTTCATGGGGAGGGAGAGTCTCCTGTAATACTCTCACTTGTTACCTTTTCTATAACACTATAATCAGTATTTCTTGTTAGATCTCTGTTCTACCAGTTTGGATACCCTAATCGTATCATAGCTCTTTCACTTTCTCTGCTTTCTGCTTGGGTTTGGCTTCTGCCATAACAGAATCAATACCAACTTCACGAGCAATGGAGTTTGCAGTTCCCCAGTTGTCACCAGTTACCATGATGCTTACGATATTCATGGATTTTAAAATGGAGATGGCCGCTCGGGCACTCGGTTTTAGAGGATCCGAGACAGCCAAGACTCCTGTCAGTTCTCTGTTCACAGAGACAAGAATCCCTGTCTGAGCCATCTGTTCAGCTTCTGATAGCATCTCTTCAGCATCCTCTGGAATATTAACTCCATGTTGAGACATAAGGTTCTTGTTTCCCACCATAATCTCTCTTCCCTTAACGATCGCTTTCACTCCGTTTCCAGTGATTGACAAGAAATCATGGGCTTGCGGCCATGCAGGGTTCTCTTCGTCATCTCTGAAGTTCTTGGCATGGTTGACGATGGCCTTTGCTAGAGGATGCTCACTGTTCACCTGGCAAAAAGACAAGTGTTATACATTGGTTGTGATGCATGCTTGATCTATGAGTTCAATGGTTACAAGAAACTACCTCAGTTGCGGCAACAAGTTCATAGAACTCTCCCATTCTCATGTTTTTCAGCAGTTTTGTTTTAACAACCACAGGCTTCCCCATCGTGAGCGTTCCTGTTTTATCAAAGACAATGCAATTCACCTACACCACCATTGAAGCTTGGTTATAATAAGTTTTAAATCAAGAGAGATGGCTACAAGCTTAACATGTCATTATGCACTAACCATGTGTGCCCTTTCTAGGGCTTGACCACCTTTTATCAGCACACCTTGGGATGCACCAACCCCAGTACCAACCATAACAGCAGTTGGAGTAGCCAGCCCAAGAGCACAGGGGCAGGCTACAACCATGACTGATATCCCAAACTGAAGAGCTAGTTCAAAGCTATCCATAGAAGCAGGTATCCAAGATTCAGAGTACCAGTGGAGTTTACCAGCAAAGAACCACAGAAGCCAAGTTAAGAGTGAGAAGGAGATGACCTGCATTATTATTATTATTATTATTATTATTATTATTATTATTATTATTATTATTATTATTATTATTATTATCCAGTAAGGAAAATAGGTGTTCCCCTAAAATAAATAAACATGACTTGGTACTCACCAGAGGAACAAAGAATCTGGAGATCCTATCAGCCAACTTCTGTACTGGAGCCTTGGCAAGCTGAGCAGCCTCAACAAGCCGAACAATCTGTGCAAGAGCACTCTCTGAACCAACCTTTGTAACCTTAACGTGCAACACTCCGTTTGCGTTCAAAGTGCCTCCTATAACTGCATCACCCTTTCTCTTAGCCACTAGCTTTGCCTCTCCAGTCATCATACTCTCATCCACATGACTTTCCCCCCATAGGACATAACCATCTGAAGCTACTTTGACACCAGGAAGGATCTTGATAACATCGTTCTTCTGTATCAACCGACCATCAATCTCTTCTTCACCAGTCACCTTTCCTTCATTGTCCAAACTCAACAATATGGCTGTATCCGGTGATAATTTCATAAGCTTTGAGATTGCATCAGAAGTTTTCCCTTTAGCCATAACCTCCAGATACTTGCCTAGCAAGATAAAAGTGATGAGCATGGAACTAGTTTCAAAGAAATCTTCTCCCTTGAAATCAGGAGAGGTTGCAGCTCTCAACACTGAATACAAGGAGTAGAAATAGGCAGCGTTTGTTCCAAGAGCAATCAAGACATCCATGTTAGCCGAACCTCGGCGTAAGGCTTTGTAAGAGCCATAGTAAAACCTCCAACCTATGAGAAACTGGACAGGAGTAGCCAAAACACACCTTATGATTTCTCCAGTATTGAGCATATTGATGACCTTGAACATCAGCAACTGACTAATCCAAGGGATGTACATAAACACCATGGCTGTCAAGAACACTGGTACCGTACAAACCAGACTCCAAATAAAAGAGTTATAGTACTTCTGAATCTCTCCTTGCCTCTGAGACTCTCTGCCTTCCTCTCCCACAGAGAATATTGTCGCTGTGAGATTGGTCTGACCAAAGACCCTAATGAAGTTCCTTGGCCCCGTCACATCATGTTTGTACAACACGGATATGATCTTATCTGTTCCACGATGGAACTCCACACTTTGAAACCCAGGAAGAGCTTCAAGTAATGTTTTGATGGATTCATCAACACACTCACCCACAATCTTTAAATCAACCTTGCTCAAATCCTCGCCTGTGCTTATAAGTGATGCATCGAATCCAGCATCTTCAATAGTCTCACAAATTTTCTCCACGTTGACAAGGCTAGGGTTGAAACAGACTTGAGCTTGATTGTTCAGCACGTCAATGACAGCTTTATGAATCCCCTGAAGCCGCTTAATAGCCTCCTCGACAGGTCCAGCGCAAGCAGCACAAGTCATTCCGATGACGCGGAACACTGCCTTGGAAGTGGCCTCCTCTTCTGACGACGATCTGCATCCGTCGCCGAACCTGTTTTTCTGCAGCAAAGGATGACGTGCACTGTACGTCTCTTCCCCAATGGATGTGAGCGCCATTTGGTTCGTCACTATGAGAAGGGTTATATGAATATAGTTTGATGCAACTTCTGTTACTCCTCGTTCTATTTATAAACAAGGTAAGCATGCGTTACTAACAAAACCAAAAAGATATATCACCATCTTATTTATTATTTTTAAAAATGTCAAAGTTGCCAAATTATTTTCTTTCAAAATATAATGGAAAGCAGTATAAAATAAAGTAAACTTACAAAGGAAAAAGAAAAAGAAAAGAAATGATTTGATATATACTATCTTAAGGAAATTTAACACAAAATTCCTTAATAAAAACAAAATTATATCTTAGAGAATGCAAGACTTTCGAAGAATCAAAAGTTATTTGAATTTTGAACACGATGAAAAAAAAAAGAATTTTGAACACGTAAAGTTTTCAAAGTTGGCACTGTTGACTAAAGCACAGTATAGAACTTTCAAAGTTGAGGCTATATGGTGCCTTCTCAAAAGTTATGGTCCTTCACAACAAAGCCAACTACACGGTGGCTTCTTCTCAAAAGTTATGGTCTTTCACAACAAAGGCAACTACGTGCTGACTTCTCAAAAGTTTCTTATCCATTCAACCAATACAATTTATAGGTTTCCACGCTTATGCCAAAATTTAATGAAGAAATCAACATAATATATAAAGTTAAAAGTTATCTTAGACGAATTCTATCAAAATGATATTTAGATAACAATGTTGATAAGGAAAAAATAAAAAATAAAAAGTATAAATAGACTATTCAAATAAGTTGGAATTTCAAATAAAATTTAAAAGAAACACTGAAAATAAAATATGGTCTGAAAGACAACAAAAAGAATGATAAGAAGAAAAAAAGAATGATAAGAAGAATAGAATATTCCTTTATCAATATGAGAATATAGTATCTAAAGATGTTAATCAACAAATTTTAAAAAATGAAATTTATTTAAACTTCTAACATGTTTCACATATTATTAGAAATTTCCAAGTAATACTGCAAAAAAAAAAAAAAAATCTAAATAACATACTAGGGTGTTTCCTATGTCATGCACATAAATAATAACTTCAAATTTATGTTTATTAATCTAGTTTCGGTTTTCAGTTTTATTGGTTTATAAAAGTTAATATATAAAATGCGTGTTCGTTTGCATTTTATAATTTCAATATAGAATAGAACAATATTTGTAGATTTTAAATATTTACATGCGCTAATGAGCATTCTTAAGGTTATCCCAAACTAAAGCTGCTTGGGCCTCGTACTCTTGAAAAATCTCTGATCCAATCTCGTTGCTTCCTCACATTGGTACAATATAGAGGTGTATGACATGACTTCCAGAAAAGAGTTTCACATGGTGACATCCCTAGACATAATAGTTTCAGTTCATTAAGTATAGTTTTTAATTTAATTTAAAGTGATGATTTCTTAAATAATCTATCTTCGTTCCGAATAAATTCATGTTTTAAATATTTTACATATATTAAAAAATATTAAATTTTGATTATACATTTTTTTTGAAATTAACTATTCCCACATTTTTAATTAATAGAATTTTAATAAATAAATAAATTTTCTTAAAATTTACAATTCAATATTAAATAATAAATTGAAAATGTAAAAATGTATCTTTAAAAAAAAAAATTTTAATGACAGATTTTTTTGGAACGAAAGGAGTATTAGAGAATGAAATAAAGATGCACTATTCATCTATTATATATTATTTGAGAAGCATGTACAAGTTTCAGCTATACACATGTCATCACTAGAAGTCTTCTCAAAGTTTTAAGAAAAATATATTGGGTCTATCTAAATACATATTAATAGGGTTGGTTTGCACTTTGCACGGAATTTGATAATTTGACAATGAGAACTTTAATACTTCTTCCATTTCAGTTTAATTGTCGTTTTAAGTGTATACACATATTAAGAAAATATTTAATTGGTAAATTTCTTAAATAAAAACATTATTATATACAGCTAACCATATTTTAACCAATAAAAATAAAATACCATATAAAATTAATAAGTTTTGCATCAAAATTATAAAACGATACTTATTTTAAAACATAATTTTTACTCTACAACGATCATTAAATTGAAACGGAGAGAGCATTGTAATTGTATTGGGCCATGTTCTTGTTTGGTTCAGAACAGTGTTTTGAATGATTAGTGGGGCTTATCATCTGTTTATGTTTTAAGTGTCCATTTGGTGCCTTACACTTATAACTTTTAGTCTTTTGTTTGCAATTATAAATAATATATTTCTTACACATTAGTTATATATATTGATACAACATTTAAAACAATATAATCTAAGGATAGTTTAAGGTTGTTTATCGTTATTTGTCTAGTTGAACTTTATTTTGTGATATAAATTTTTTTATCCCATGTAAGTATTGTTAATTTTATATGAACTTTCTTATAAGATATTGCTCATATTTTATAAATACAATAGGTTTATGTAGCTCGGATATATTGTATATAAGGTTATCATTAATTTGGTATGAAAATAATGTTAATAAGATATTTTTCAATAAGTAAATGTTTACTTAATAGTTTGGCTAGTTAAATAATACTTCCAGAGTTTTTATTATAAATCATTTTAAAGTAAAAGTTTGTTCCAAATTAGATGACATTCCCAATTTTTAATGTAAAATTTATAAAAAAAATTATGTTATATGACTATTTGTATCATGTCTTTTATTTTTTATTGGTCTAATCGTGTTTAGATGAATAATAAAATATGTTTTTGTTTAGGGGAATATAAAAAATATTTTTTAATTAATGTGAATAATACTAAAACGACTTATAATAAGAAAATGGACGGAGTATTACATACAGTTTATAGTACTATTTTTTATTATAACATACTTTTAGTAATTGTTTAGATAATTTTTGATCAATTACATTTTTATGAAATTTTTATTGTTAAAAATTTATATTTTTGAAATTGATTTATTTGTGTCAAATTAAGTTAAGTTAGCTAGAAGCTTCGTATTGTATTTGGATAGTTTCTTCCCTTTTTTTTTTTTGATCAAATGATAGTTTCTTCCCTATATATATAACTTTGAGAAGATATTTTAGCTATATTAACCGTTAACTTTGTAAATTGATATGCCAAAGAAAAAACACTATTTGTGAACAAAAACTTTTAAGATCTGATATCCAAGAATAAAATAGAAATCGCATAAGGTCCAAAACACAATCACAGCAGCTATAACTCAATATTTTCGGACATAAAAGAATTGTCGATGTCGCCAAAGTAAGTGCAAGAGACTTAAGAGAAACCATATGCCCGGAACACATTCCTCAGTTGACCTTCACTGTTTATATCCATCACTTAAGTCTCCTCTCCTATGGACCATATGTTAGGAAATCTTTTGGGTTTGTCAACTCCATACAGCAAAAGTAATTGCAGAATGAGGCAAGTAGTCTCCTCTTCTAACGTTCAGCAAATCAGGCAACAAATAAGAACTCTGAAACTGTTTCTTCATAGTCAAATTTGTGTTAACGTTGTTCCCTTTATCCATCAAAGGACCCGGTACAACTTAATCGTCTTAGCACCTGGGTCTGGGGCTAGATACACATTTCCTCTTGGCCATGTCCTTTAAACTTCAAGAACCCACCATCTTTTAGAATCTACTTGTGTCGTTCTTTTCATAGCAGTACAGCCAGTTAGAGTTTCATTTCTGTTGGGGAAAGATTACATCTACCCAACATAGGTCTATTTAGACAGGATCTCGGTCCAAGAATATGATCAAAGTCGGCCCACGAGACCTAGAACCGACTTTAAGCGTCAAACTAGCGCATATATAAAGGAGGAGGGTTGAGGCATGAAGGACACAAACTCAGCAGCTAGAACTAGGGTTTATCACATAACTTGTTCTCGCTATATTGTTCATCAAACTCTTCGACTTTATTCAATAAACAACTTTGATCCGCTCTTAAATTCGCCTCTCTAATAACCTACCATCAAAATCGTACTACCGATCTAGGTATACCGATTTCAGATTCAACAATTTCTTACACGATTCACATTGTTAAACGTCTTGAAAATTAGGTTGCAGCAGCAAAGCACCGTAGCGTACTTCTCTTTGTTACGCAGCTTGAACCACGAGCTCTTTACTATAACCCAAAATCCAAATTGCGTAGCGTATCAGTTATAGTCAAAGTTTTAAAGATCGGTCTATGTGGCGCTTAAGCGGCGCCTAGGCGACAATTTGGTCCTATCCGAAATGATTTTCTTAAAATCCAATTTATACCGATTAATTTCAAATTAGTTTAAATTATTCTAAATCGGTTAAAATCGATCTAAATTTGTCTAAATATGTTAAATAAAGTAATAATATTACTACAAATCTACAATTTTGTCTAATTTCTTTTGTTTTGTATATCTAATTTTGATAATTCATTATAATAATTTTATAATTAAACTTGAAAACTAAAATATATCATATAAATGTATAATATATATAAAATAAATCAATAATTTACGAATGCTATGATCTCGCCTAAGCCCCGAACAATTCGCCTAGTCGCTAGTCCTCTATAAAGTGTGTAGTTACAATCTAATGATTTTTAGAACAATGGTTATACTAGTTATAATCATCATCACATTACTCAAACTCAATTCCAATAGCTGGAGCATAAACATCTTCTATCTAGTAGGTTAACTAAGTAGTTCATTAAATTATCTTGTTTCTTCTCCTTCTTCTTATTAGGGCATCATTATCCCTGATCTCTTAATCAGAGTTCTTAACTCATGATTTGATTTTTTTTTTTTCATTTTTCGGCTAAGAAACGGTTTTTATATCTCTTATTTAAGAGACGGTTCTTAGTTTTTCTTAGTTAAAAACTAAGAAAAGCTAAAAACCGTCTCTTACCCGAAGCTAAGAACCTTGGTTAAGAGACCGGGGATAATGATGGTCTTACTCTTCACTAAATCCAACATTGATATCATGGTCACTGCCACAAACCAGAGCTTCTCCAGTCTTTTAAGGGAATCCACCATCAGACAATGAATCATCTCTTTAGTTTGTCTGTCAGTCTGTAAATACGCAGATGCATGTACCTATTATACACACCACTAATGATGATTAGTGTAAAGTTGCAAAACCCAAAAGACTACAAACGTGTCAATACAAAATCATTTCAATTTCTATTTTTTTCTTCTAAAAACAAACACAAAACACTCAACTTCGGGTTTGAAAATCTATTTATTCAACACTCGTGAAACAGCTGAATTCATCCCAATGAAATCAAAATCACAAACCAAACATCTAAAACATGAATCTGAGCAAAATCGAGAATAACTTCAACAAGAGAGGTTTTTGAGGTGTTACATCTACATGGCAAGAATCACTTCTTGCCGTGGTAGCCGTCGGGAGTCATCGTTGATTCAGTCTTCACGTCACAAAAAGCTCTAGCAACAATGGTGATTTTTCTTTATTTTATGCATTTGATCCTCAAATTTTTAGTTTTTCCCAATTTAACCTCAAACTTTCAAAATTGCATATAAATCCTCGTAAATTAACTCAAAACTTCTAAATACGCATTCTAACCTTTTCTTATATTGCAAGATTGGTCCTTCATGCTTAGGTCTCATCACACGTTGGTTTGAAACTGTGTACATCATTTGACGTGAACACATGAACACGTGAACACGTGAACATGTGTATCATTTGACGTGAACACGTATACACCATTTGACGTGACCACATGTACAACAAAGGATGAACCAACATAATAGTAATTGTTTGTGCGAAGTAACGAATCCATCAAAATTTGTACTGGCGTTGTGCACATATGTAAGTGTGATCTATGTGGATACATGTTGTGACGTTGTGCACATCCTTGATGTATAGGTGAACTAGAGTTGTGCACATATGTAAGTTTGATCTTTGTGGATACATGTTGTAACGTTGTACACCTCCTTGATATATGTGTACATAAATATCTTATAGAGTACATGTACATATATTTATACATATGTACAACATAAGACGTGTACACGTACATTTAGTTATTCATATGTACAACTGACATGACTCGTACATATGTATTTAAAAACCTTTAGTTCATATATATATACTAAATATAAATTAACATGGCTAGAGTACGCAATTGATAAATTTAAAAAGAAATCAAAGACAAAATGATTTATTTTGGAATTTTAGAGGTTAAAAATAATGTTAAAATATTTTTTATGGAGTGATGTACATATGAATAGTATGAATGTATAGATACTTGTACACACTTGAATTGTGTGAACTTGTGTAGATTAGGTTTTAGAAGCAATCTGAAGGGATACAAATATGTACATAATTAAATGTATTCAAAAATAAATTGAGCAGTTTGTACTACAATCATCTGTAAATTAAATTGAGCACATATATGTACATAATTAAATGTATTGAAAAATAAATTAAATAAACTAAAATAAAAGTTAAAAACCATTAAATATGAATAACACACAAAATTATGTGTACACATATTGCCATGTACATCATCTTCATTTTGACTTAATTTATTTTGTTATGTATTTTGGTATTCTTAGCAAACAACCGCTAATCCACATATATGTGTACTTCTTCGCGTACATTAATTCATTTTGGATGTACATGTGTACATATCGCAAAATGTACACAAAATAACCTATAAATTTCTTGATTGCTTATTCCCGTACATACCCATAAGTGCACGAATAATACTTGGTCTTTTGATTTCTTTAATTTTGCCTCCAAAATTATAAAATGAATTAAAAAACTAAAATCAAAATCTAAAAATCATTAGATATGATCAACACAAAAAACCATATGTGCACCTTTTATCATGTACACCATCTTCAGTTTGGTTGAGTCTATTTTGTTATGTATTTTGGTATTTTGAGTAAGAAACCGTCATTCTACCTATTTGTACAATTTTCATACATATTAGTACACTTTCGATGTACACATGTACACATCTCAAAAGGTACACAAAATAACCAACAAACTTCTTGATTGTTCATTTCAGTACATCTTCATAATTGCGATATTTTTTTAGGGACCAAACGTGCAAAAAAGTAGGGACCAGACATGCAAAAAAAAAGTGACCATTGATGATTTTGAGTTTCTGGTTACAGTGTTGGATTTGGTGTTTCGGCAATACAAAAGAAGATGGGACGTATAGGCAGTGAGAGCTTTGCTCACGGAAACGTCATAAACAAGCTGCGAAGTACAAATCGAAGCCATGGTTGAAATTATTTTTGTTGTCGACGTCATTATTTTATCACCTTCAAAATATACCTTCACATATGTCTAAAGATAGATCACATAACAGAGATAATGAATATATCTAAGTTTTTTAAAAATAAAATTCCGAATCAACAAAATTCATTTTACAAACACAATGGAGAACTTAAGAAGAAGAAGACGAAGAAGAAGAAACATATATGGATCCACTTTTTTGTTTTCTAACTAAAACAAATAGATAATAAATTTAGTTAGTTTAATGCATATATATTTACAAACTTATTTAGTTAACTTATAACAAGAAAGTGAACTTAGTTTAGAAAAACTACTCTAGTAGTAAGAATTGTCTTTTAGTGTAATAAAAAACTCAAAACTGTTTTACAATGTAAATCTTTCATAACCAAATACCATGCCCAAATAATGGTTAAGTGAGGGACACATGTTAGTCTGCAGTGACACTATTTGATGAGGTGGCATGCTAAGAAGAAAAGAAAATGTTTTTATATATATAAATACTTTTCATTAAACTTATTATAAAATTAATTAATAGTATAAAATTAATAGTTTTTATTATTACCTTAAATAAAGCTAGAGAATTACCTAATATGATTAAAATATATATACATGACAATTAATGATTTTCGTAATAAAGATTTGTTAACGATCTTTTTATCCATCATTTTTGTTCAAATTTTATATTATTAAAATAAATTAAATAATCACATTAACTATATAATAAAAATTGAATTTTTCGTATATGTTATATTTTAAATTATTAAAAACAACTATAAATTAGTAAAATTATTAAAAGTTCCACATTAAAATCTTATGATCAAATGTTTACAATTTTTTTATTATAACAAAAATGATAATAAAACCATATGAATAAAAAATCACATTTAATAGATATTCAGAATAAGATATATATTTATTTTCATATATATATATATATATAATGTTAAACTATATACCATATAAAATACATAAGCTTTTAATTTCAAAATCTACATTGAACAAAAATTAAGAACTTAGTATTTTAATACAAATGATCATAAAACTATATGATTAAAAAGACACACTTAATAAGTAGTTATATTAAGATATATTATTGTGTTATTACTATTTAAATTTAATTATATACCAAAAATATATAAAAGCGATTTTTAGTTTTAATTACAATAAAATAATTATAAATAAGTAATCAAGAGTGATTTATTTGGTTTATGTGATTGCAACTTAGTTATATATGTAATAGTTAATGCCTGGTTTTCAATTATCAATATATATTTGTTATTTTGTTATTTTATTTTATGTAACAGTACATAAAATAAGTAGTGATACATAAAAATATTTTGTATATATAATATTTATCTCGTAGAAGTTGCGGATTTTAAACTAGTTTATTATTAAAAAAATTGTTATTTTCATTGTAGTTTCCTTTTTAAGACAACTTTAGTATCAACGAAAAAGGATGTGCCAATTGATGCTTTTGTGAATTTTGTTTATTATTTTTAAAGTAGTTGCCTTTTTAAGACCAACTTTAATACCAACAAAAAAAAAAATGGAAAGGACCGTACCAATTGCTTTTGTGAGTTTCTTTTTCTTTTGACCCGATAACCTCCGTCTTTTCATAAGTTTTTTACAAAAGTGACTCAAAACTTAAAGTTAAATGCAAAATCAATCCAATTTTTAAAAAAACTTACACTTTTTCTTTTCACTTTAGAAGTTTGGATAATTCACGAAAATACCATTTTTCCGAAAATGATTGTATTACCATATCATCCTCATCTTCATCAAGTATTTACAATATTACCATTGACTTCAATACAACCACCACCATGAACAACCAATTTGAAGCTTTTAATACTTCTAAAAATAGATTTTGATTTTCCTTTTTCATTTCTTATGCACAAAAACTTTATCTTTCACACTCTCTCTATATTCATCCAAAAACACAAGATTTTGATTCGAAATTTTGTAAGGTTCATAGAGACACTTAAGCTCATGATTCTTGGTCATTAACGAGTGGGTCGCTCAGCTTGGTCGTTTTCTGTGGTATTGGAGAAGTTACACAAGTTATCAAAGTGGTAAAGATAAGAAATTGTTTTTTTACCCAGATTTGTTCTTCCAGAAGACCTCCACATAAGTCTTCTCATTGGAGAAGACTTATATGAAACTCTTCTGGTCAAAGCACATGACACGCCATTCACGCTCTTGTCAAGAAAAAACTGAAACCAAAGTTGTTGCATATGATCACAAAGTTGATAAGGAAATGATTTATGAGATTATAATTTATCATGACTTTTCTTTTCGCTATGTAAAATATGAAAGGTTAGGGAGAGAGTAAGTATCTTAATCCAAACCCCCACATACCGGTGAAGCAATAGCCAAGAAATGGAAGTTACACAGTCACATCTTGGCATTTTGCGATACCTCCACATACCGATGAAGCAATAACCAAGAAGATTTTTGATATTTTAAAAGATTGGGGTTTAGAGCGAAGAGTTTTTTCGCTCACCTTAAATAATGCTTCTGCTAATGACAACATGCAAAAGATCCTTATTCATCATTTGCAGAGTGGGAACGGCTTGTTGTGTGACGGAAGGTTTCTCCATGTGAGGTGTTGTGCACACATTTTGAATTTGATTATCAAAAAGGATTAAAGTTAGGTTCTAGTCTTTTGGTGAACATTAGGGAGAGCATTAAGTATGTGAAAGCTTCTGATTCAAGGAATGACTCTTTTACTGCATGTTTTGGGAGTGCTGGTATTGAAAGCAACACTGTTGGTTTGTCCTTGGATGTGGATACACGATGGAACTCCACTTACGAGATGTTGGTGAGAGCACTCAAGTTTCGTAAAGCCTTTGCTAATCTGCAACTATATGATAGAAACTACAAGTGTTTGCCTTCTCATGAAGAGTGGGATCGCGGTGAGAAGATTCGAGACTTTTTGAAGTCATTTAGTACAATCACAACATACTTTTCTGGAGTCAAATACCCCACAACCAGTGTTTATTTCATGCTAGTATGGAAGATCGAGTTGTTGTTGAAGAGGTATGCAATGTCTAAGGATAATGAGATGAGATTAATGGATGTCGATATACAAAGTAAGTTTGCAAAATATTGGGATGAATACAGTCTTGTTTTAGCTATGGCAGCAGTACTAGATCCAAGGATTAAGCTACAAATGCTTAAGGAAGCTTATAATAAGCTGGATCCTAGAACTGCTGAGAATAAGGTTGAAATCGTGAAGAAGAACTTGGAGTTTCTTTATAAAGAGTATAGTTCCAAGTCTTCAGAAAGTTCTTCTAGATTTACAAGAAAAACTCCACATGAGCTTCTTACACAATCACCTCTTGAAGATGATTTGGATGATGTAAGTATCTTACAAAAAGTTCTTGTTTATTTTAATTTTTTAATAGTTGGTTAATTGCTATTTTGTCTCTAATTTTGTTTGAATATAGGATTTGCTTGAGCTTGAAAGGTGTATCCAGTTTGGTTCAAACAACGAAAGGAAAAATCTGGACATGTATTTGGCTGATACTAAGGTTGATATTTTGGTTTTCTCAGATATGGAAGTGTTAAACTACTAGAAAGATAAACAACACATATATGGTGACTTAGCTCTGCTTGCCCGTGATATTCTCAGCATCCCTATCCCTATTGTCGCCTCTGAATCAGCGTTTAGTGTGAGAGGTCAGGGTTTGAACCTTTTTAGAAATCGCCTACTCCCTAATACCGTTCAAGCATTGATCTGTACGCGAAACTGACTGTGTGGGTTTGCCGAGTTTGAAGGTAAAGAATTAGTTTATAGTTTTGTTAGTCAACTCATTGTTTGAATGACTTCTTTGATTACTTGATGTAGGAGACATCGAGGAGTACTTTGATTATGATGATGAGGATGCTAATAAAAAAACAAGTAACTCAAGAGGAATTGAAGATTCAAGTATATGATATATTGATATATGGTAAATACTATGTTACTCATTAACGTGTCATGTTTGTGTAGTTGGTTCGTGTAGTTAAAGTGATTAAGACATGTTTGTTAGAAAACAAAATGAGAGTGATTAATGTTAATTAGGCAAGAACATATAGGTTTTCATCTTGTTTATTCTCCTGGTATCTTTTTTGGCTGTTTTAGTTTTTAGCTTATTAATCAAACATCTTGTTGTTGGCTGTGAATCTGTGATAAACTGATTCTGTTGTTGGCTTGTTGCAGAGCAATGAGTGTTAGAAGAGATACAAGAGTCAAGAGACTTGGTGACTTCACTGACATGGAGAGTTTGAGTAAAGTTCTATTTAACTTTATTATATGATTCATAATTTCAGAATGTAAACTTGGTTTTTAATTTCATTGAAAAAAATGAAGAAAAAACATATTTTCATTTATACGATCATACTTTGAGTTTTTAAAAACATTTAAATTTCAGTTAAATTTGATATGCAAAAAATTATTAACTTGTAAAAAAATTAAATGGGGTAACCCTGGTCTAGTCCTAACCCTTAACAAAAAAAATAGGATTAAAACATGGTTGAGTCAAAACAAGGATGGACTTATATTAAACAAAAGAGAGTTAGGCCCTAACCTTGTACATAACATCCATGTTTGTGGACTACACTTCTATTTGAGGATTAATTTGTGTTCTTCCATAGGTTCGGGATACCCTAGCTAAGTTAATAATAATAAAAAAGAGATATGATTTCTTTTTATCTTATAACTAGTACTTTATGATTTAATTCATAAAATTTTGACATGTGCGACTGCACGGGTGCATGTTTTTCAATATATATAAATTTTAGAAAACAAAAATTTAACAGTTCTATATTTACTACTTTTGTTTATTGTTTAAACTATGTATTTATCAATGTGTCGTGTAACATGAGTGTCCATAAAATGTTATGAGCGGTAAACTGTAGTACGAATTTTACAAATATATATACTTTTGTAATTTAATAATTTTTTAACTCAATAATAATATATCATTCCTTAAATAAGCAGAATAACTCATGAAATGGTTCACTTATATAATTATATTGTATTTGTTAAATTATATATTAAAAATACTTGAATATGTATTTAAAATATACAAAAAGAGGAAGTAACAATATAAAATATAAATAAATTATGTTTTGTTTTGTTTTTTAAATAAACTATAGATAATTGTAATAATTTTTCTTAACAAATTAATAACAATTATACAAAATCCTCAAATAAATATTAATTATACTTTGGACCATAGTAATCTATGATTCAAGTTAAGCCCATTAATTTTTTCTCTTAATATATTACTATTGATATTTTTTCAAACACTCCAGATAGTACTTCTAGTTTAGATGCAGCCCCCAAATTCTTTTGGTAATGTCTGCTAGTTGAACAGAACTTTTTACCCCCAAGTACACTCACGTTCATCTTCACGTACGACAAATGGGCTGCAACTGCACCTAAGCAGGCTAGAAGTTTATATAATGCAACTAGAAGTTTCACCTTACGTTCTGGAGACCTTATTTCAGATCCGTAGTCAGTAAGCCGCCTCACATTTTCAAAACCTATTTGGACCAGGCAGTTTGTTAACACTCCAAGGGCTTAGACCATCTCCATCAGGAGCTCTTAGGGAGGGGTTCTTAGCGAGATTTAAGAACCGATTCTTAACTTTAACAAAGAAAAAGTTAAGAACCGGTTCTTAAATAAGGATTTAAGAACCAGTTCTTAACTTTTTCTTTGTTAAAGTTAAGAACCGGTTCTTAAATCCCGCTAAAAACTCCTTCCTAAGAACCCCTCAATGGACATGCTCTTACAGACTTCAGATGTAGGTCGACTAGTCAGTGGGAACAAAGTAAACACTGATATTACTACAGGAGTGTCTTAATTTTTCCTCGTTGGGTCCATGCCTTCAGCCACCATTTTCGGTCTTGTGACAGTTTTCACGCAATAAAAAAAACACCATACAAGCTTGCACAGTTTTTTTTTTTTTTTTTTGGAAACAACTTGCACAGTATTTAATAAATTTAAAATCTGCATTAAAACGTGAACATAAATTTCAAAACAAAGAAAACTCTCCAAAACATCTAATATTTTAAAAGCTACATACTGTTCTTTCTTCTTAACCCTTCCATAGCTTCAAAACTTTATCTTTACCACCAGAGACCACTTTCTCACCATCTGGACTCCAATCCACAGCGAAAACCTATACACAACCGAAAACCCAAAGAGGGTCAACAAAAAATCAAAAGAGGAAAGACATTGAGATTCTAGTAAAAATAATAAGTTCTAAAGGTGTTAATACCTCATCTGCATGACCAGGAAGATCTTGTTTTAGTGTTTTCGTCCTAATTTCCCAAATCTGAAGTAACAAAACTTTCTGATTCAGAATCTGAGGAACATCTCCAGTAAAGAGTAGGAATGCCAAGTTTTTACCTTGAGAGTAGAGTCTTTACTGCCACTCAAAAGCAATCTACTGTCTGCAGACCAACTGACTTGATAAACAGGACCAACATGGCCCCGGAAAGCTGTAACGAATTGTCCTGTGACACCGTTCCATAACCTAACTGATCTATCAAACGAAGCACTTGCAATCCATTTCCCATCAGGTGAGAAATAGACATGATTGACTAGCTGTTGATTGACCAATATCCAAAGGTAAAGAATTAGAAACAGAACTAAAAGGAGTTAGGTGAAAAAAGAGTGAAACTGTAAAGTAAGATTACCTGCTGATGACCAGTCAAGCGCTTTTTAGATTGTTTGCTAACAGATGGTTCCCAAAGGAACATGGTGAAGTCATCAGAACCTGAGACTAACCTTTCAGGGGAATCCCCTTTTGCTTGGTTGTATCTTTCAAGCGCCTATACCAAAAGAAGCCAAGCAAAATTTTCAAAAGAGAGAGATGAGAATAAAGTTGATCTCAAGTGTAGGGAGTGGAGTGAGAAGGTTTACCTTTTTCATTTCTTCATTTGGAGGATATTGTCTTCCAGTGTGGTCAAAAGCTCCGGTTCTAAGAACATACTCTGTGCTTAATGCAAGAGAGTTAACCCAATGCCCATGCCCCTAAAGTAAACAGAAAAAAGCAGAGAGAAATTGAGGTGGTTAAATCACGCAGAACATGAGATAAAACACAGAATGGTACTGTAATCACATTGGTACAGTACATAAGGTCTCTAGAGATAGTAGGCAGAAGAGGAAGGCATCTGATACTATGCAGACTGCAGAAGAACAATGATGAGAACAAATTCCAAATATAGCTAAAAATTTACCTTCAACTCACGAATGAGCTTCCCCTGTGTAGTCTCCCACATCTTTATCGTACAATCTTGGGAACTGCAAGAGAAGAACATGGAGTTATATAACTCAAAAGTGACCATGGAGGTAAAGTAACAAGTCATTAACTAGACAGACACTGCAAATTAAGTTTATAAAATCAGAGACTCATCTAACCATTAACACTAAAAAACATTGAAATATACACATCAGAGATTATGAAAATGGATAAGAAACATATGACATATTAGAAACATACCCTGTATAGATAATTCCGTCTCCGCCCCATTTGACACAAGTCACAGCAAGTGTGTGTCCACTGAGACAAACTAAAGTTTTTTTCAGTGTTATATCCCAAATCCTAGCATCACCATCTTTGCTAGAAGTTACAAATCGACGGCATGGAGAACTAAGGTGGACTGGTTCCCACGAGATACCAGTGATCCATTTCTTGTGACCCTAAAAAGGTAATTAATTAGTGACAAACCAAAACATATATGCCCATTTCACAAGATAACCAAACATGAACTAAAGAAAAAAAGACTTTACTGTGAGTGGATTGCCGTCTAGTTCTCCTTTCTTTGGATTCCAACAACAGAGTTCACCTGATTTACTACCACTCACGAGATGCTTACCATCCGGAGACCAAGCAATTGAGAGAACCCAATTCTTATGTCCTGAAAAGATTAGAGGTTAGGATGAAGTATTATCACACATCTGAAGAACGATGGTGAGGAAGATTTTGAACCTTTGCAAGTAAACAAGGGAGTCTCAGTGTTGAGATCCCAAAGCCTGACAGTAGTATCACCTGAGCCACTTGCTAACTGCTTACCGTCAGGACTAAACGAAACACAAAGAACAGCTTCTGCGTGACCTAAAAGTTAAAACAAGTTGACACACAGTTATATCTCTTAACTTAAAACAATTAATGAGATAATAAAACAGAACAAGAAGTAATGATATGTCATACCAGCAATTGTCTGTGAGCAACGGTTAACCGGACGAATACGGAACACAGCTTGTTGTTGATAAACTATCGTCAAAACCTTCTCCACAGACACTGAAACACACACACACACACACACACACACACACACAGTTTCGTAGGGATAAGACACACCAAACCAAGATGATTCAAAGAGTGTTTATCTTTTTCTTCAACCTTTGTTTTTCTCCAAGTAAGTTCCAAGAGGTACAAGAAGCTCTTCGTCTGATACATAGAAACTGTAAGGCAACATCTCCTCCTGGATGATAATTAGCAAAGAAATCATCAATGAACACTAGAAAAGTTTCTGCAAGATCATTTCTTTAAGCGAATTTTAGATTTAGAAAAGGTGTTACGTTGTTGAGAAACTTGTTGACGAGCTGAGTAAGCTGCAGAGGACCAGCAGTCTGAGGAATATACATTGAAGAACCTAAGTGAGTTCCTTCTGGGTCTGTTAACAGACACATCACCGTGTTAGTCATCCCTGTCTCCATGTTCATCACCGAGACAACTCCGACTTCGTGTTTGCCGTTTCGAGAAAAAAAGAGGGAGACAACAATTAGGGATGTTTTTCTTTTAATCGACCCGACCCGAAGCTATTAATTAGGGTTGGGCCAAAAACACAATAATACTTTTTGAGAAAATTACTCTATAGAACACATTTCAAAATTCAAATTGTCAATTAAACTTTAAGTCACAACTAGATTTTGATCCGCGCTTTAAAAGCACAGAATTTATTTATTTTTAATGTTCTACTTAATTATCATATTATATATTTTTAATTTTTGATAACCTATTATAAAGTTTGAAAAACATATTTGTATCCGAAAAAAACTGATCTTAAAATTAGGATACCGAACCCGATCGGACTATGCCTAAATATCTGAATAAGTCCAATTTTTTGAAACCTAAAATATCGTACAAAATCCGACCTGTACCAAAAATATATATTAGTTATAATTATATTTATAATAATATTGATATCTAAAATAAAATTAAATATATTAATTATTTTAGGTATTTATAGACATAAATGGATGCTTTGGATACAAAATATCCAAATCAGATTGTATCAATTGGTTATTCTCGGATAAAAAATAACAAATTTGAACCATATCTATTTAGGATTTGTATTTTTAGTTATTGTTGGGTAAATTTTGGATAATATAAATATAAAAAATCCAAACCAAATATGGTATTTTGGTTAATTCGATTAAAAATCGAACCTATCCGGGATCAGGGGGACCGATTTGAATCCGGCCTAGTTTTTTTACAATTTCAAGTGGAACTTTTTTTCATAACCCCAAGAATAGCTTAGTCGAACATCATATAAATCAAAGAATATATTCTTAAGACTAAAATCATATCATTTTGGAAAATTCTTAAAATTCTTGTTATAATAAAAAAAAAATTATCACCAAGTTAATGATACTAATAATTGCATAATATATATGGATCAAAATCTTGGAATCGAAATCTTTTAATATAGGAGTCGAAGTTCCTATTAATAGGGACTGAAATCTTTTCATTTAAAGTAAATAATCTTGGAGGTAATGGCATATAGTGTTGCACAAGTACTTATTCTAAAGAGTATATTAGTAGAAGTTATGGAAGTTCCTATATACTCTATTACATTTTTTTTTTAAACTATACAATTAAATAGTGAATCACAATTGAAATTACTTAAAAAAGTTGGTTAATATTTCTTAGATCTATACGCTATTACGAATTTGTTAAATATCTTAGCCCAAAATATCATTAGTTGGTTAGACCAATATATTAGGATATTATGCATATCAACTAATAAATATTAAAATGTCATATAATTCTGTAATCCCAACAAAAAATGTTCATATTTTAGGGTTCAAAATCATGACTTCAGGATTTACGGATTAACAGATGTTTGTGGGTTAACATTTGACACATTTACATGTTCACAACCTATATAATTATTGACAAGAGTATATGAAATTAATAGACATAAGTTTTAAATAATATTAATTGTTTAAAAGTTGTCATCACATAAAATAATACATATACTAATCATGACATAGTGGCACAAAGTACATGCATAAGTATCCGTTATATATACATGATGACGTAATGGGACAAAATAACAATTTACAATGTGGTTGGTTTTAAAAACCATGTTTCCGATTGAATGAATTTATTAGGTGAATTTATTTAAATAAGTTTTTAGCTGATTTTATTTAATAATAATGGTTCTTAAAATTAAGGAATGGTATGGCTTTGTAAATAATTCAAAAAATAAAAGCAGAATCCTACAAGAGATTCTGCTTTAATAGTATAGATATTTTATGATACACTTTATCAAGGTAAAATATCTCAACTACCCATTAACTATATTCAGTTTATTTAAAGAAAAAAAATTGATAATAAAATAATTAAATATTTATTTTCATCTGTTACACGAATAATTTTTCGTCTTCTTTCACGTTTACATTTTTCTTCTCATCTTTTACATTTTCTTTTAATAGTTTATCTTTTTATTTCTTTAAAAATTTAATAACGGATCTGTGTCTCTTAGATTTTTTATTTTTAATTAGATTTTTTTTGTTTAGGATTTCAACATATAATCTGATTTAATCTCTTTGCTTTGACAAAGCTTCCACTATTGTGAAATCCAACAAAGGTGAAATCTCTGGTGTCGTGTTGTAACTGATGATGAAAATGATGAATTTAGCATTAACTATTTTATTGAATGTTACGAAAGTTAATTTTAATTTTCTATGAAGGATCACAATTTGGACATTATAGGTAGTTGAAGTAAGAAAAAAAGGAGAGGGAGGAGAAGGCTCTGAAAGAGCAAAAACAAAGTATATGTTGCTTATAAATGGACGGGTGATGCAAGTCATGGATAGACGTTTCGTAGATAGAGAAATCATGGATGGACGGTTCGTGGACAATCAACTCATGGATGGATGGTTTGTGGATAGATAGAAAAATAAAATATAAACATATAAGGAATATAAATTTATAAGGAGTGGATAGAAAGCTGAAATTTGTTTAAATAGTATTAATATAGTTAAAATTGTTATAATAGATTATTATTAAAGTTAAATGTGACTAATTTTATTTAATTAACAATATCACAAAATCTAATTCATTATAATATATCCACCAAGCCGCATCCACAAATAAACTACAAACGTAAGTATATCCATAAAATTACATTCACGAATTATTTGTCCACAATTATTATGTCCACAAGTCAATTGTTCAAACAATAACGTTAATATTAAATAATCCCCAATACTTTGTCCATACAACTGAGTTTAAATTTTTATAATTTTAAAATCAAAACATATATAATATAGATATCAAGATATAGAAGAAAAAAAAGTTAATGTTTATTTTATACATCATATATTTATATTTGTGAATTATAATATGAAAAAATAGCAAATAACACATGTTTGGGATTAAAATTTAAATAGATCAGAAGTTATTTTGTTGGAGAGACATAATAAAATAAAGTAAAATGAAATTGCTATTATTTCTAAAATATATACACCGTGGGTTGTTTGATTCCCTCTAGAAAGAAGGTATTTCTATCCGAATTATTCCTAAGATTCTGTAAAAGTGTTTTAGAAGTATAAGTTGGTTAATATTTCTTAGATCTATACGCTATTACGAATTTGTTAAATATCTTAGCCCAAAATATCATTAGTTGGTTAGACCAATATATTAGGATATTATGCATATCAACTAATAAATATTAAAATGTCATATAATTCTGTAATCCCAACAAAAAATGTTCATATTTTAGGGTTCAAAATCATGACTTCAGGATTTACGGATTAACAGATGTTTGTGGGTTAACATTTGACACATTTACATGTTCACAACCTATATAATTATTGACAAGAGTATATGAAATTAATAGACATAAGTTTTAAATAATATTAATTGTTTAAAAGTTGTCATCACATAAAATAATACATATACTAATCATGACATAGTGGCACAAAGTACATGCATAAGTATCCGTTATATATACATGATGACGTAATGGGACAAAATAACAATTTACAATGTGGTTGGTTTTAAAAACCATGTTTCCGATTGAATGAATTTATTAGGTGAATTTATTTAAATAAGTTTTTAGCTGATTTTATTTAATAATAATGGTTCTTAAAATTAAGGAATGGTATGGCTTTGTAAATAATTCAAAAAATAAAAGCAGAATCCTACAAGAGATTCTGCTTTAATAGTATAGATATTTTATGATACACTTTATCAAGGTAAAATATCTCAACTACCCATTAACTATATTCAGTTTATTTAAAGAAAAAAAATTGATAATAAAATAATTAAATATTTATTTTCATCTGTTACACGAATAATTTTTCGTCTTCTTTCACGTTTACATTTTTCTTCTCATCTTTTACATTTTCTTTTAATAGTTTATCTTTTTATTTCTTTAAAAATTTAATAACGGATCTGTGTCTCTTAGATTTTTTATTTTTAATTAGATTTTTTTTGTTTAGGATTTCAACATATAATCTGATTTAATCTCTTTGCTTTGACAAAGCTTCCACTATTGTGAAATCCAACAAAGGTGAAATCTCTGGTGTCGTGTTGTAACTGATGATGAAAATGATGAATTTAGCATTAACTATTTTATTGAATGTTACGAAAGTTAATTTTAATTTTCTATGAAGGATCACAATTTGGACATTATAGGTAGTTGAAGTAAGAAAAAAAGGAGAGGGAGGAGAAGGCTCTGAAAGAGCAAAAACAAAGTATATGTTGCTTATAAATGGACGGGTGATGCAAGTCATGGATAGACGTTTCGTAGATAGAGAAATCATGGATGGACGGTTCGTGGACAATCAACTCATGGATGGATGGTTTGTGGATAGATAGAAAAATAAAATATAAACATATAAGGAATATAAATTTATAAGGAGTGGATAGAAAGCTGAAATTTGTTTAAATAGTATTAATATAGTTAAAATTGTTATAATAGATTATTATTAAAGTTAAATGTGACTAATTTTATTTAATTAACAATATCACAAAATCTAATTCATTATAATATATCCACCAAGCCGCATCCACAAATAAACTACAAACGTAAGTATATCCATAAAATTACATTCACGAATTATTTGTCCACAATTATTATGTCCACAAGTCAATTGTTCAAACAATAACGTTAATATTAAATAATCCCCAATACTTTGTCCATACAACTGAGTTTAAATTTTTATAATTTTAAAATCAAAACATATATAATATAGATATCAAGATATAGAAGAAAAAAAAGTTAATGTTTATTTTATACATCATATATTTATATTTGTGAATTATAATATGAAAAAATAGCAAATAACACATGTTTGGGATTAAAATTTAAATAGATCAGAAGTTATTTTGTTGGAGAGACATAATAAAATAAAGTAAAATGAAATTGCTATTATTTCTAAAATATATACACCGTGGGTTGTTTGATTCCCTCTAGAAAGAAGGTATTTCTATCCGAATTATTCCTAAGATTCTGTAAAAGTGTTTTAGAAGTATAAGTTGGTTAATATTTCTTAGATCTATACGCTATTACGAATTTGTTAAATATCTTAGCCCAAAATATCATTAGTTGGTTAGACCAATATATTAGGATATTATGCATATCAACTAATAAATATTAAAATGTCATATAATTCTGTAATCCCAACAAAAAATGTTCATATTTTAGGGTTCAAAATCATGACTTCAGGATTTACGGATTAACAGATGTTTGTGGGTTAACATTTGACACATTTACATGTTCACAACCTATATAATTATTGACAAGAGTATATGAAATTAATAGACATAAGTTTTAAATAATATTAATTGTTTAAAAGTTGTCATCACATAAAATAATACATATACTAATCATGACATAGTGGCACAAAGTACATGCATAAGTATCCGTTATATATACATGATGACGTAATGGGACAAAATAACAATTTACAATGTGGTTGGTTTTAAAANCTTTGTCCATACAACTGAGTTTAAAATTTTATAATTTTAAAATCAAAACATATATAATATAGATATCAAGATATAGAAGAAAAAAAAGTTAATGTTTATTTTATACATCATATATTTATATTTGTGAATTATAATATGAAAAAATAGCAAATAACACATGTTTGGGATTAAAATTTAAATAGATCAGAAGTTATTTTGTTGGAGAGACATAATAAAATAAAGTAAAATGAAATTGCTATTATTTCTAAAATATATACACCGTGGGTTGTTTGATTCCCTCTAGAAAGAAGGTATTTCTATCCGAATTATTCCTAAGATTCTGTAAAAGTGTTTTAGAAGTATAATGTGTCTCACGCCGTAAAAAGACAAAAATATGTTTTAAATGGTAATGCACTCATACTTTTTTGAGTTTTTTCTCTACACAATTTGGAAAGAAGAAAGGGTTTATTACAACTAACTTTGAAAAAAAGAATAAAGATCGCCGTCTGTGGGGATCGAACCCACAACCACGGGATTAAAAGTCACGCGCTCTACCACTGAGCTAAGACGGCTTGGATGCTATTTTTTCCTGCGGTTCAAATTTGATAATAGGTTTACAAAATTAAGGAGTGAAAGTGCAATTTGATGACCCTTGGAGGGCACTAGGAGAATTTTGTTTTCAGATATTTATATTTCACATGTTTAGTTTTCAAATGGTTTAACTTCATTTGATACTAGTGTATATGCTACACGCGGGGCGGTTGTCTTTTTTTTTGTAATTTTGTTTTGAATGTGTTATCATTTTTTATTTGATATATAGATGAATTATAAATTAATTGTAAAAATGTTTTTATTATATGAATATTAACTTTAAAAATATATAATTAGGTTTTAGTTATAGTTGAGATTATGAAAAAAAAATTTGATCGACGCTAATGATAATAGCTATATGGTTTTAGTAGTGGAGATGAAATGTAAAGTACAACGTGCATAGTATATTACAGTCTTGATGTTTAAAGTATAAATTTAGATATTTATTTGTTTTCTTCATTTCAAATTAAAAAGTTTTTTATATTGTTCTTACTTGATTATAGTTGAGAACGGAATGATGACAAAGTAAATTATTTTGTAAGGAGAGAAAACATTTTTTTTAGAAATTAATATAAAGGAGAAAATAGTACAAAAATGAAACTGGAAATTAAAACATAATAAACCCCTTATTAGTAGTAATTAAGCTAAAATCTTAGATTGGTTTCTCTACATATGGGACAACTTTTGTTTGTACGAAGCCATTGAGGAAAATGGAATTTATGGTTGCAAGTTAGAGAGCAAATTTTGTTTCTATAGTTGTAATTTTCAAAGCATATAGTGCATGTATCGTTTTTCTTTTCAGTAGTTGGAGGCCTAATAATTATCTCTAGATCGGTGATGATAAGATCGACGTCAAGTCTTGCAGTCGCATTTTGGTTGTAGTCTTTGATAGTAAGAGTAAACTGAAAATCGTCAGTTATGTTATTGTTGTTGTCTCTTAGTACATTCATCATGTATTGGGGTGTCTCTTGAATAAGCAATGTTGAGTCGGGGTGGTGAATGTCATGGTATGCATGAATTCCATGCTCTCAGTTAAAATTATATTGATAGTCAATAATAGATGGTAGTTGTAAGTCAATGATTGATTGTTGTGTGGTAGGTTTGTGGATGTAGACTTGAAGTGTTTGTTGTGTATTTGCTCATGTTAATCTTGTTTGGTGTGAATACAGACACCGAAACGAGAATACAGATCTTTTCTTCTCACGGCAAGAGAGAGTATTGGTTGAGATTCACCACCTAAAAAATCACCAAAAAAAAAGAAGCAGAGAAAAAGATAGTGGAACGAGCAGAATATGTTGAAGAAAGAGAGGCTGAACAGAAATCTTGACAGGGATCTTGATTCTGGCGGTCGGAGGTCTCACCGGTGTCAAAATAGTTTATGGTGGACAGCTCCTCGATATTTGGACCCGAGAGAATATTAGGGCAAACTTAGGCCATCTTTATCCTAGAGACTCCAAAAGGGGTCTCTTATTTTTAATTTTTTTTAGCTTTTTCTGTTTTCCAAAAAAAAAAAAAAAAAAAATTAAACCAATCACGGCTGACACGTGTCAATGGGACCCGTGAACAATGCAAGAAACGGTTCTTATTTAAGAGTTTTAGAAATCGTGTTTTGCACTGTTCACAGGCCCCACATGTTAGTGGGACCCGCGAACAATGTAAGAAACCCTCTTAAGAGACCCGAATAATCATGCTCTTACCTCGTGGAGAAGTTTTCTTCATCGTTTCTTTTATGATGCTTAAACCTTAAATTCACACGTAAGATTATTTTTTGTCTTTTCTTTATTTTCCTCTAACGCTGGATCTTTCGTTGCTTGCTACATAGCAAATTATTTTTCTGTCTTTCAATAAGAAGTAACTTTGTGTTCATGAACCACAATAAACTAAATGCTTTCAAAACAAGAAACTCCAGTGGAAACTAGCTAGAATGGAAAATATATAAAGCTAAAACAAATCTTTATTTGTTAATATCTTTTTTTTTTGACATACTCTTTGTTTGATATTCAAAAGTAAGAAAAAACTGCTATTTACATAATATGATATATATATGGATGTATAGGCCAATGTAAGTATAAAATATTTGGTATGCCTGTATGGCTTTATAGCTTGTTTCTATATAAACAAGTATAAATATCATAGAAGTAAAATCCTCAGGTTTTGTGATATGCTAAACTTCATTAAGTTTCAACTGATTTGACAATTTTTCTTATTGGAAAGTCATTTAAAAATACTATATTGTTTTGGGAGACAAATTACTCAGTAAATACAATTTCAAGAATTTTGTTTGTGTTCTATTTCTGCCTCTGGTCTTCCCATAAATGTCCACGTTATTGAGTCCACCCATTAGTCCAACGCTTTCAATATAATGATAAACGAAACCAAAGAGGAGAGCGAGATATAGAGAAGAATTACACCACCCAAGATTCCAAACCACTCTTCTTCGATTTCTCCTTCAAAGTACACAGAACTTTCAAGTGAAGTGTTTAGAAACAAGGCTTTGGTATTAGGTTGATTAAAGAATATGGATTAACATTTGGAGCTTGTGAAAGTGCTTGAGAGAAATCTTCTATCTGCACATACACCAGAAATGTGATTCAGAATACAGTACTCAGGATTCAGTAGAGTGAAAAAAATTGCCCATCAGCTAGCTATTGAACCTTCATGCAGAGAAAGCTATAAGGGGGTTCCCCAGTCAAAAACAGATATGCTTCTAAGCAAGTTTCAGAAAGATATTGCAACTACTTACCGACATCTACTGAGACTTTCAAAGCGAGACATTGTATACTGTGTTCCCAATAACATAAAAGTTAGATATAAGAACCGAGATGCATATCATGTTCTATGTATAGTGTCCACTTAACTTCTACACAGATATACTTAGGCCCCGTTTGTTTCACCATCTGTCATCTCCATCCAGCTAATCCATTTATATGATCTATCCAGATGATCCATCCAGATTTTATAGGACTGTTTGTTTGTCCATTTGGATGGTTCATCTAGATGAATCATCTAAATGAACTTATGTTTGTTTCTTTATTTTCATTCCATCCAGATGAGTTTAGTAAACAAATTACTAATATACCCTTGTTTTGATTTAATCATATGTTTGATATTAATTTTAACTATATTAATTTTATTAAATAGTCTAAAATATAATTATTTTAAAATATAGTTTTGAAAGAAAATATAATGTTACTTTTTTAGCGGTAAAATACATATTCACGATTTTGGCAGGAAATTTGATTTTGCAATTTTAACGAGAAAATGCATTTTGCGATTTTGGCGGGAAAAATGCGTTTTTACATTTTTGGCGATAAAATGTGTTTTTACGGTTTTTGTGGAAATTGTATTTTGGCGGGAAAATGTGTTTGTGTGTTTTTGCAAAAAATGTGTTTTTTGCATTTTTGGCGGGAAAATGCGTTTTTGCAGTTTTAACGGAAAATGCGGGTTTACCTTTTTGGCGGGAAAATGTATTTTCTGCGGTTTTGGCGAGAAATTATGTTTTTACGATTTTGGCGGGAAAATGTGTTTGTGGGTTTTTGCGGAAAAATGTATTTTACGGTTTTGGCGGAAAAATGCATTTTGCGGTTTTGGTGGGAAAATACATTTTCACGTTTTTGGCGGGAAATGCGGTTTTATTTTTTTGCGGAAAATATGTTTTTGCGTTTTGGCGGGAAATTGCATTTTTGTAATTTTGGCGGGAAAAATGTGTTTGTGTGTTTATTGCGGAAAATGATTTTTGTAGTTTTGACGAGAAAATGCGTTTTGGTGGTTTTGGCGGAAAAATGCATTTTTTGTGATTTTGGCGGGAAAATGCGTTTTGTGATTTAGCGGGAAAATGCATTTTTATGATTTTGGCAAGAAAATGTGTTTTTTTACGGTTTTATCATTTTTTATGAGTGGCAAAATGATATTAGGTTTATGTTTGTAATTTTTGAATTATATCAAGGGTATAATAGACATTATACCGTTTTGACAGAACCATCTCCATCCAGATGATTCAATTAGGATCATCCAGCTGATTTTTAAAATTAAGCCTAAATTTTTAAAACTCATCCAGATGAACCATCCAGATGATTTGTACTTTTAATGCCTAAACAAATAAAACTCTCATCTTCATCCAGATGAGTCATTTGGATGGTGAAACAAACAGGCCCTTAGGCGAAATATTTCATCTTCTAGCATATTCGTACTTCCCTGTATTATATCTCCGGCTAGCCGATGTAAAATTTCTCAAGTACCTCTTAACAATGCTCTGAGTTCTGAGTGGAAAAAAAAAAATCTCCAGTGTCCAAATCTATTGAAATCTCTAAGGTAAAAAGGTCCAGACTGCAAGCTAAGCACTCGAGAAAAAAATGATGCAGGTGGCTCTGATCAAATAGCAATGAAATTTATATGGAAATTTCATTTTAATAAGCCTGGCCCAGATGGTAATTTAGAAAGCATGCGCCATATGATGTCTTTAATCATAACCAATAAGATCAATATCTCATAGTGCATCAAATTAGTTGGCAGTCCCATATATAAATCCTAAATCAAATATAGGTAATTCTTCAAGCATAGCTTATTAGCTTCACATATCTTTTTAATAGGAAAGAAATAAACCACATGTGGTACATGTGCTAACAATGTACCTGTAAAAATGGACTAGACACCACTTAGTGGCAGCTTATCAAGCTCAGTTACTAACTCAACCTGATTAGCATTCCTGCACTGCACCAACTGCCTCCTTAGATCTTGGACCATGTCATTAAGCTTCTGAATCTTATTTTCTTGTGAGAGAATTTTCTGCCACAAAATAGAAATAGTCATCATCATTAGATCATAGTATCATACTATGAAGCATATGTGGAGTGCAGAATCACTAAAGCTGATGAAGTATTCTAAACAGTATCTACCATATTCCATGGACCTATGCTACATATTCAAGTACATCAAAAAACAGAATCATAGAAAGTATTACAAGACATGGATGTTCAAGTATAAATCAACAATAAAACATGTGCACTTCATGATCTCGACTTCTGGTGTGGCAGAAAAAATTTCTTCTACATGGTATCAATGGAGACTCATGAACTAAAACACTTCTGCTTTTGGAACATCGGCATAGTAAAGTTGCACCTAAACCACTTACCAAGAGGAGAGTGATTGGTGGTTCTCAGCTTGGGGGAAAGTGTCTTATGAAAAGGTACTGAGAAAGTGCTGACTTGGCACCTTCATGAGCATAAGAAAGGAACCCTATATTTCACGCAGACTGTTTGCTGTTAGAGATTTCAATAAATTTAAAAGGGGAGTTGGGAGTAGGAGGCAGAAAGAGTCTCTCTGATTACAAAATCTGGGACTTTGCGATCATTAGAGATATGTAGCACCACTTACAAAGATATGTTGCATATTAACTGAGATGAATACGAAGACAACAAGAAAAAGTAACAAAAAGAGAAAAAACATTTTTTTGAACAATAAATAAAAGGGCAATAAGAAAAAGCTTTTTGAGCATCAAATCCAAAAAATGGAGAAGAAAGATATGATAACAATATTTCTTAAATTGTAGGATTTTCATAATTACAGTGGTACAAAACACATTGTACAATTGGTAAAATAGACAAGGCAGCATTATTGGTAATCTTTGCAGAGTAGAGCAAATTAAGAAAAATGTTATAATACGATAAAAAGTACTTTCAAAAACTGGTAAAGAAACAAGAAATGGTAGAATGTTCGTTCATGAATTGGTTGAATAATAAAAAATCCATAGAAAACTTGTACTAACAAACCGTAGATCAATGTTTGATATGATGTATAGTCTACCTGTGGTAGAAATAATTCGAAAGCTAGAAAATTATTTCCACCCCTACTAAAAGTATAATGTACATTATGAACTTCATAGAACAAATTATTTAATATTTCAAAATTTAGCACTAAAAGGACAAAAATTTCAACCAATTCACATAATACTTTTCATGTTTACATTTTTCATATTTAACAAAATTTTAAAACATTTATTTACAATAATTTAATATTTAATAAATTATTAAAGAGGAAAATATTATGGAAGTTTAATGGAAATAAAATATGAATGTTTTTGTCCATGTTTACCAAATCCTCCATTGAAAAATGGTTCACGGGATGAACAGACTACCTGTTGTTCAAAGTTTCACATAAACACACTACTCAAGTTAAACGACAATATTGTAAACAAAGTTTTTCGTCTTTTGATTTGGATTAACGGAGACGTTGCTGAGCTCAAAAAAGGAAGAAGCTTTGATTTTTTTTTAATTTTTATTTGCAATTTGTTCTAGTTTTGATGAATATTTTGGTTGTAAAGATTTAGAAAGTGATGATTGAGATTTTAATATGAATTTCATTAATTAGGTTAAAAGTATTTTAGTTTATATTTTATTTGATAATATAAAATATCATCTTTCTCTATCTACAATAGCTGATGATTTATCCTTCAGTTATACTCAAAAAATTCAATTTGTATGATCTGAGGTGAAGTTTTCTATTGAATCTCTTAATGAGTCTTTCAGGGTTTTTGCCTTTTTGGTAATGTGAATAGTTAGGATCCATAGGAAATAAGTTTGTAGAAAAAAATTATAGCTACAGCTCAAATCCCACAGCCTAATTTCTAAAACAAAAAAAATAAATAAAGTCACAGTGCCAATTATGGATGGCCACCATTACTTGTTATTCGCTTCATATTCGCTACTTGATTGGTACTTGTAAAGTCGAGTAGTTGGTCTACTTAATTGGTACTTGACATGTAAAGTCGAGTAGTCAGCATGAGCAAGCCGAGTATCAAGTACTCTATTTAAATTGTTTGCAAATGCAAAACAAGTATCATATCAATATCAATATCAAGTAATAAAAAAAAGTAACTACTTGGCGTTGTTTAATTTGTTGCTTGTTTTTGTTATTGAATAAAAAACATTTTCTTAGATCATAGTAAAATAACTAACTTATATTTCTATTTTCATAAGCAAATTAAACATAAGTGATGTATTTATATAAGCATCTTAGAGTTTTCTCTTTCCTATATTACATTTTTGAATTGCCCAAAACATAGGAAAATAAATGAAATATTTTTATATATCATAAAGTTATTTAGCTTTAATTTCAATAAAATATCAAACAATTTATTAATAATTATCAAATAATCTGTAAGTAACTTACAAGTAACAAGTAATAAAATAAGGCAACTAGCTTGCAAATCAGTCATTTTTAACAAATACTGCAAGTACTTGTTTGTAACAAATCAAATACAAGTCCAAAATTTTACTATTCATATAAATTAAGCCGACTACCAAATATACCGAAAATACCAAGTAATCGGCTTGTGCACACTCCCAGCACCAACAAAACAAGCCATATGTGTTTTACTAAAAATGACAACTGAATAGATTAATTGATAGTGGATTTGTTAGCAGAAATGTTAAGAAGATAATGATGTTCTTCCCCCCATATTATATATTAAATTGATGCTAATGTGATTTGCTTACTTGTATAAGACAGCATTTGTGTCTTGCATTTCTTGGTGGAATTGGACAATTTTCAATTAGCTTCTCTTACTTTTGTTTCTTCTGAATTATTTTATAGCTTATTTAGCCTCATTTTGAGGTCATTTCTTATATCTGACCCTTGCAGATATTATTATGTTGTAGTCGTCCCTTGAATCGTTTGTTTGTTTCTTTAGTGAATCGCTGTTTTGTTGTTATCATCAAGTTTTTAATACTTCTCCACCTGCTCCGTTGGAACTTGATCTCTTGTTTTACTAATATTTATGAAGATCCTTGAATTAACAAATATATATATTTTCCTGAAATCAATCATTTTGTGCAAAGGAATAAGCACATTTAGTCTTATTTGGTGAATCGTTTCCACTTGCTATGAATTGACAATGCGGGTTGTTTCACGTTGTTCTTATTGAATCTGAAATTGGTATACCTAGATCGGTAGTACAATTTCGATGGTAGGTTATTAGAGAAGCGAATTTACAAGTGGATCACAGTTGTTTATTGATAAAGTCGAAGAATTTGATGAAGAACACAACAAGAACAAGTTATATGATAAACCCTAGTTCTAGTTGCTGAGTTCGTATGTTTGTGTCCTCTTCATGCCTCAACCCTTCTCCTTTATATATACACTAGCTTGACGCCTAAAGTCGGTTCTAGGTCTCGTGAGCCGACTTTGATCCTACTCTTGGACCGAGACCCGTCTAAATGGGCCTATGTTGGGTAGATATAATCTATCTCCAACAATAAATCCCCCCCCCCCCACAGTTCACCGAAATGTTGTTTTCACGAGTTTTCAGTGAATTTCTACGAATGGGTTTATTTGAGACGTGATGTCGAGAAGTTATCTTCTCGGTGTCCACCAATTTTATTGTTGATTTCTTTGTACGTCGCCGTCTTCGTTCCACTTCTTTGAACCAAGTGCGTGAAATCCAAACGTTCTCGTTTAAAGCAGATAACTCCTCGAATAATGGAGCTAGTGGGACACGTGTCTAGTTTGTAGGTCTTGTAGACCTAATCATGGCAACTGCTCGTCTTCTTTGCCGATTTCCTATAAAAACTTGCTTCAGTCCTCATTTCTCCATTTTTCTCCTGTTGCTTATCAAAAAAGTATTTTTCTCTCTGCCTTCTCTCTTCTTTCTCTCTCTAGCTTTTTCGTATTTTCTGATGAGAATGTCTCCCATCCGCTGTTTCTCTTCAAAGGGTAAGTCGATCGCCATCGTGTCTAGTTCAACGGATTCAGAGAGCTAGGGCTTTTCGTTGTTCAGAAAGCCGAGAGCGATAAAACTCGGAGGAATGGAGAGTCTGAGGTTCCCTACATGTGCCAACTTTGCTGAGCTGAATGATCAGGAGCGCATTGTCGTTCATTTTAGCATGGATTTGGAGAACCGAGAAGCGAGTGGTCACACCTCCTTTGATGAAGTGGAGCTCGAGGCTGAGGATAGATTTGCGCAGGTGACTACATCTGTTGATGAAGCCGATCTATCTGATAAGGAGAAGGATACATCCGAGAAGAGGCCGGATTTCAGACTGGACGACTTCCTCCCGATGAGAGTGACTTGGACAGACTTTGCGTTTGCCGAGGAAATCGATCACGAGGAGGGGTGTCATTTTAGTGTCAAGAAGAAACCAGAAGTGGAGAATCATCTTCCTACACGGTCCTCTTTTAAGAGTGTTAGAAGACTTGTCTTCCTAAATGACCCGCCTTCTGGGTTCACGTTTCTTATCCCCGACGCCCATCAAATACTGTGGACGCCTCTTGTTGGGCATGCTTGTGTCTATGAGTCGTGGTTCAACAACTGCCAACTTTGGTGGCCTCCCCCTGAACTTCTGACGATCTACTGTTCTCGACGGAAGATCGCCCTTGGTCAATACACAGCAAACGAGATTAGAATCATGGTTGCATTAACGGTCTTGGCGGCCGAGTTGGACATAACGAAGACATGGTTCTTCTATGAGAAGATGGTCCCAAAGTACATTGTGATCACCGGGAAACCGTCCAAAGTGAATCACTGGAATCAATTGTACTTCTATGTGAAGATCAACGAGGCGTCCTTCGAAGATCCTTCAGCGATTCTGAATGGATACTTCAATGCTAACATCGGTATAGACCGATATCAAATCTTTAGCTATAGTATTTTTACTGACATATCTCCTCTTTTTTTTTAGATCGTCTTGGAAAGTGGGATCAAGGTTATTCTGATTCGTTTTGGGAGGAACTAGAAGCTATCAGGACACTAAGTCATCACAATTGGCCTGACATTAGTGAGGCCCGCATTCAAGCTGCCTTGAACAGAATTGTCCGAGGTAATCGTTTGTGTGCCGCTGTTCTTTTTTCCTTTTTTTTAGAACTTCTTCTTTCTGGCCGATTTATTTCGTGTACAGCCAAACCCGAAAACGAACCCGTTGTTGCTAAGAAGTCGAAGAAGATGGGCAAATTCAAGCTTGCTTCTCTCCCCTCCTATGCTGCTTCAATAGGAACCCCTCCAGCTGGTCAAGAGGGTTTTTTTTAGTGGAAAGAAGTTCACCAAGAGAAGGAAAAAATCTCACTTAGACGAGGGGGCTTCGAATGTTAATCCTCAACCTTCTCCTTTCGACAAATCACCGACAAGGGAGCATCTCATTGACGAGGTGGGGAGTCAAGGTCTTTCTCCTCGTCCTGATGAGGAGCCTGATGTGAGGGGTTCCCCACTTGAGCCTATCGATCAGACCGAGATGGGCATGGTTACAGGGAAAACTCAAGTCGAGCATCTTTAAGATCCTACACTAGAGGAAGAGCTTCCAAAAGAAGACCTTAATTTGTCTCCTCCCGCTTCTCAAGACGACGAGGTGGTGAAGTATCCCCACCTCGTCGATTTCCACTATCATCATATCGAGATTCCTTTCGTCGGGGATCATGAGGCGCCGACAAGGTTGTTTCGTCAGATTAAGCTCAAGTCAAAGGGTATGCCCGAGTTGGACGAGCTGTCTTAACGCGTCGGTACCGGAAAATGACTCAAGCTGGTGCCAATGTAAGTTTCATATTTCTACCTAGTTCTTTTTCATGTTGTCCATTTGTCTCAATGTCATATTGTTTTTGTTTTTGATTAGTTCTTCTGGTACACCAATCTCATGATGATGGACTATGAGGCGAAGATCAAAGCGCAGGGAGAGAAACTGGCGGAGAAGAGCAGATCCCTGAAGAAGAAGAGGAAGGAGAATGCTGAGCTAAAAGGCAAATGGGACATGTACGAGGAGAAAGTCGGTCAACTAATGGCTGAAAAGGAAAAAGCCATGGAGACGGACGAGATAGAAAAATCATGTGGGGATCTTCTTTCCAAGGAAATGGAAGAGATCAAGGCCCAGAAGGAGATTTGCTTGACTCTCGTCTTCGGGAGTTGGAGCAGGAGAAAGTCGAGGCAGACTCCAAGTTCGAGACGACAACCAAGAGGTTGAGGGAGTCTCGAGAGCACGAAGTGAGGAAAGAGAGGCTGCGCGTCGAGGCTGATATGAAATAACAGGTGATGCATGTTTACCAGAATATGTGTCAGTATCTGGATGAGCAGCCCACGATCCAAAGCAAACTCGTCCTCTACTCTCAAGCCAAGGGGACCAGAGAAGGTCTCGAGAAAACCCAAGCTTTGGGAATGTCCATCGACCAGGTGCTTGAGCAGGTGAGGACCGATAAAGCTCGGTATTCTGACGAATTGAATGTAATGGAGGTCGTAGACGCCTCCGAGATCAACCTCCAGCCTATCGGTCTTGATGAGCATGGTGCCAACCTTACGATCTTCTCGCCTCAAGATATTGAATACCTCCGCCACTCCGACTGATTTATCTATTTGCTTGTTGTTTCCTCTTTCTTGTTTTGGGTGTAGGAAACCTTTGCCCCTTCTGTGGGCTTTTATCTTTTAATATTTTGCCGAGAATGGCTCTAAGTTATTTTGGGTTTTCTTACGAATATCTTTCAACTTTAATGCCAACAATTTGCAAAGGTCATTGACAATGCCGACATCTAAGTGAGAAGATTCCAAGGAAAACAACTGTTTTATTTAAGCTGACATATATCCTAAGATAGAAGGGGCGAACAAAGGGTGTAACTGGTAACCATGATAAAAACATTAGGAATGAATAGGAAAAGAATAAGTAGGAATAAAATTTTGGGAATGTTGAGGAATAATGATTCCTTATAAAATTTATAAGAAATAAATTTACTCTTTAATTCTCTAAAAAAAAGAATGAGAGGGAATGAAAAGAAAAAATATATTCCTCCTGAATGGTAAATATTTTAAAGAATATTAAGGAATGTTGAGTTCCTATTCATTCCTTTGGTTACCATTCAAAGCCAAAGTGTTTCGTCGAGGACGAGATCATCATGCATAAGTTTTGCCGAGAAGACAAATAGGACTACACCTCTTTAGATGAGCCGACATTACTTACCTCAAACAAAATAGGAAGAACGGTACTCCTAACTTAATTTAAGTTTTACGAGCAAGTTTTTTTTACTGTTTACTGTGATGTCACGTTTATCATTCAACGTTTCGTTTTCTCTAATTATTTGATCAGAACATAGAGTAAGTAAATTCATTCGACATGCTTTGTCTACTGTGTTCACTACCTACTTAGAGCCATAACTTCTTGTTATGGTCAAGTTGGTTCATTCATCTCGAAGTCCGGGTTTGAGTCAAAACTAATGTGTTTTTGGTTGTCATTTATGTAAGCTTAAATGAGAGAAACAGATATAAAGCCAAGGTGACCAATAATATATATATATATATATATATATATATATATATATATATATATATATATTTTTTTTTTTTATTTTTTTTATTGTGACTGAACCCGGTGAAAAGCTGTCTACTTACTCGAGATGGGATCAAGTCACTCGTAGTTCTCCCTTTTTCTTAGGCACCAAGGTATCTTTTTAGGTTAATCGAGTTCCAGGATCTCGGAATTGGTTCGCCAGAAGATGTCTCAAGTCGGTAAACTATGGGTTTTACTATGTGTGTTATCTTGTAGGGGTCTTCCCAGGTTGTACTGAGTTTACCTGCTTTCCACTCCTTGGTGTTTTCAAAGACCTTCTGAAGGATGAGGTCGCCTAGTCGGAGAGGGCGAGACTTAACATTTTGTTGTAGTAGGACTCAGCGATATGTTGTTAATTTTGAATCCGGAGCATAGCTTGATCTCGTCGTTCTTCGAGTTGATCGAGAGCATTGATCATCCTTTCAAAGTTGAGGTCGTCGTGCCGAGGCATTTCAATCTTCTGAGACTAGTCACATTAACTTCAGCGGGAGTCATTGCTTCAACCCCGTAAGCCTACGAAAATGGCATTCTTCCTGTTACGCTACGAGGTGTAATTCGTTGAGACCAAAGTACTCCATCCAATTCGTCGACCCAATGTCCTTTCTTGAGATCTAGTCTCTTCTTGATCCCGTCGATGATTACTAGTTATAGTTGCTGAGTTCGTATATGTGTATCCTCTTCATGCCTCAACCCTTCTCCTTTTTATATATACACCAGCTTGACGCCTAAAGTCGGTTCTAGGTCTCGTAAAATGACATTGATCCTATTCTTGGGCCGAGATCCCGTCTTAATGGGCCTATGTTGGATAGATGTAATCTATCCTAACAGTTCTCCTCACACCTTTTGTTTAAGAATTGCACCACACAATTGATTTATAATAGCGACTAAGTGAGTGTGACATGCCATGCCCCCCTGTCCTTGTTCTACCAAATTGTGTACTTGGTGTCTTCGCAAACATCAATTCGTAAGACTTTGTAATATCAGGTCTGAGGAGAATGGCAAATTGACAATAATTAGAGATAAAATTGTGTGGACATAAAAATTGTGTGTTTGTGTCGACCAATGTTGATTTTGAGTTGCAAAGGTTCTTAGGAAAGAGATTGTTTTCACCTTATGTAATGGTCGATCAGATAATAAGATAACTTCTACAATAGAATTTTGGATGGTGGTTCTTGGATCTATTTAAATCCTGGTGTAGCAGTTGGTATTACCATGTCATCCCTGGCTACTATTTAAGTTACTATGATACCCAAACTCATTCTCCCCCACTCTCAACATTCATATATAGTCTTTCTACTCTCTAAAAAACTTCAGAAATGGCAGCAAATGATGTCCCCTGCTGTGAACCTATGTTCTGGTTTTACCTTACTGCATGCTTTGGTCTAGTTGCTTTCGCAGGTTTAATGTCAGGACTGACCCTTGGTCTCATGTCCCTTAGTCTCGTCGAGCTTGAGGTCATAGTCAAGGCTGGTGAACCCAGTGACCGCAAAAACGCTGGTCAGTGTCATGAACCCCTTGAACTCATACTTTATTTTACTTCATAGTACTTCAAACTAACACCAGTAAAAAAATTGCAACGAAATGGCCAGAAAAGATCCTGCCACTCATTAAGAACCAGCATCTTTTGCTGTGTACACTTCTCATAGGCAATGCTTTGGCGATGGAGGTATCATGCTTATGCGCATATCTTTAGATACAACTTAACTTTATCTTTTTCAACTTTTTATTTAGTATTTACTAACAATGTTTCTATTGCTAAAACCTAAAAGGCTCTACCAGTCTTTATCGATTCCCTGCTTCCAGCTTGGGGCTCTGTTCTGATATCTGTGACTCTCATACTTGCATTTGGCGAGGTAAGTGGAGTTTTGAACTAGCTATAAATTTTGGAGGCCATAAACATTTACTATAAATTTTGGAGACCATAAACATTTACTATAAATTTTAGTAAAATTTATAAATAATTTGAGAATCTGTATATTACTTTAGAGGAATTTAGGGCACTAAGCCAATGTCCGGGTTGTGACAGAACTGGCCATGACTGTTCTTGTTCATTGTTGTAGATTATACCTCAAGCTGTATGCTCTCGATACGGACTGAGCATCGGAGCAAAGCTATCGATTTTGGTTAGGTTTATTGTCATAGTCTTCTTTCCGTTAGCTTATCCAATCAGCAAGGTAACTCACTCAATCAGCTTAAAATCAATGGAATTTTATTAGAATGAAGCAGAAACTATTTGAAGTCAAAACAATGCTTCAAACTTATACTTCTTCCTTCAATGTTTTTAGCTACTCGATTTATTGCTTGGAAGAAGACATTCTACACTTTTCAGACGAGCAGAGCTCAAGTCATTTGTGTTTATGCATGGAAACGAGGTTTGTTTCATAAACTTGAGATGTTTTTATTAATTGTTTTGTTGTCAATACGTAAGCTAAACCTATATCTTCTCTCGATGTCCTTTCTTCTGATAACTAGGCAGGAAAAGGCGGAGAACTAACTCACGACGAAACAACAATCATATCAGGAGCTCTCGACATGTCTCACAAGAGTGCCAAAGACGCAATGACACCTGTCTCCAAGATATTCTCACTTGATATTAACTCTAGGCTCGACGAGTATGTTCTTCATTCTGTTTTTTCTTTCAATAATACATATTCAGTTAGTTCGTTATTCTTATCCTCCTCTTTGGGGTACACAGAAAGACAATGGGACTAATAGCAAGTGAAGGCCATAGCCGAATCCCTATATACTCGGTGGATCCTACTGTTATTATCGGATATATTCTGGTGAGTAAGCAACAAATTCTATTACACAATAAGTAATCTTGAAAAACACTTTGCCTTCTGACATGAGTTTTGAGTAGGTCAAGAACTTGATCAAAGTCCGTCCTGAAGATGAGACACCGATCAGAGATCTCCCCATCAGAAGAATGCCTAGGTATATTGATTTTATAACCAAACTTCTTTCTAAGCTGGAACGATCCAAAACGTTTAATTATTGTTTTCTGTAAGCAGGGTCAATTTAAATTTACCTCTCTACGACATCCTCAACATCTTCCAAACAGGTCGAAGCCACATGGCTGCTGTCGTTGGGACTAAGAACTGTACCAATACCAATACTCCCGTTCATGACAAGAGCATCAATGGTTAAGAGACTTGTAAATATGAAAGAGCATAAAATCCGAAATCATATGAAGTATTATTGAGTTGAGAAGTATATTTTTGTCTTATTTCAGGAACGGCTAATAAAGACGCCAACGTCGTTGTTCTGAGTATTCCTGTGATGAACTCAAGTGAAGTTAATCATCAGAGTCCAATCCGATACATTGATAGCATTGCTGATGAAGATGAAGAAGTCATCGGCATAATAACACTAGAAGATGTCATGGAGGAACTCATACAGGTAATTAATCATTATAGATGGCTAGACTAAAATTTTATCTAACCATCTTATGAACCTTGTAGGAAGAAATATTTGATGAGACAGACCGGTATGTTGAAGTTCATAAGAGGTATGATTGATCACCATTTATGAATCATAATGTTTTAGAGTGCAATTTTTACAGTATTTTTCACTAGACTCGGAATCTTTTTTTAATTGTTACCTCCGTAGGATAACAATAAACATGCCAATATCTGGGAACTCGAAGCCACAATCGCCGGAAACTGCCACGTGGCCTTCGGATGTAGCATCTCCTATCTCGCCGTATCGCTCAAGTCCCCTGTCGCCTAACATCATGATCTCTACGCTGCTCAGGTCACCGATCAATTCACCTTACCGTCAGTCTCCTTTTCTCAGGCCTACACTCTATGCTTCTCCACCGTCACAGCCTCCTTCGGTGCTCTCTCCGGATAGCAATGATCGTTACTACTATTTGTCTCCTAGTAGGGTACGTAAATTGAGTATCTAGAATCGTTTGCAGTGTCTTTCTTGCGCCGGAAGTTAAGTTCCTACTTGGCTATTTGTTTACCTTTGCAGGTGGGGAAAACGTACGTGAAGCTACCAAGGTCAAATGATTCGTAAAACGAAACGGTAGATCTGATTAAAAATGTATTTAAGTGAAGCAAAGTATATTAATAACAAGAGTTGAAAGACTTTCTTGTCGATCATTTTTCAAGATTCAGGTAAATCTTATTAGATGCATGTGAATTGAAGTGAAGAAAGATGAACTGTTTATTTTATTTTCTTCTTCGCATCCTATTATTTTCTTGGAAAAAGGATAAATATTAGGAAATGTGTGGCTAACAAAATAATATCTCAAAGATGAAAACAAAATATGCATGTCACGTTATCTACATGTATCTTAAGGTAAATAATCAAATTCACAAAAGAATACTTAAGAAAAGGATCATTAGAAGGTTCTTTTCTTGTTTCCTTTTGTAAAGGAGTCAAGACGATTTTGGTTCCTTGTTTGTCATATCCTCCACTGGCAACTCCACTAGAAAGTCTGTGAGCACTTAGAATTTTGTGCATGTTCTCGGTCGATATTCGATATCATATTCATTCAACTCGTTTGTCCATTTAGCGAGTCTCTCTAATTGAGTGGAGCTATGAAATATTGTTCGTAGAGAGAAAGTAGTGAGGATTACGATCGTATGAGATTGAAAATACTGTCTCAGTTTCCTAGCTAACGTTATGACAGCGAATGCTAACTTTTCTATTAGCGGGTATTATGTCTCATTGTCCAGCAATGTTTTACTGCTCTTCTCTGGTTAAGACACCACTTACCGTTGTTGCTGACAGTGCAATGTATAAGAATAGGGGTTCCCCCTCTACGGGCTTCGCGAGGACTGGACGAGTGGCAAAATAATGTTTCAGCTGTTGGAAAGCGTTCTCGCATTCTTCGGACCACTCAAATTTTTTGTTCCCTCTTAAAGTGTCGTAGAATGGTAAACACTTATTTGTCGACCGCGAGATGAATCGATTGAGTGTCGCGACTCTCCCGGTTAATCTCTATACTTCTTGTTTGGTTTTTGGGGAAGCCATCTCGATGAGAGCATCGATCTGTTTTGGGTTGGCTTCGATTTCACGATACGTGACAAGGTAACCGAGGAATTCTCCCGACGCCACGGAAAACCTACACATTGCCGAGTTTAGTTTCATATTATGCACACTAGGGGTGTTGTCCCCTCGCAAGCACGGGTCGTGGACAAAGTTCTTGTTTTATCTTAATATTTGCTAGGGTTACTGTAGTTGTGAAATGGGTTGATTATAGTTTTTCAAGTTTTTATTGTTATATGATTAGAGTTGTGATGATGAACTGTGTAGACATTGTTCTCAACTTATGAAAGACTAAACTGTTTTAGTATTGTGATTGTTATAAGGGAAAATTGCCAAAACGGAACTAAAATTTAGGATGGTTATCCCCTTAATATAATACCATCACTAAGTTGTCCCTATAGTATAATATTTTTCATAATCCCAAAACAAACCCTTCACTAATCAAATTAAACACAAATTAAAATAATTTTAAAAAAGTTTAATAAAAAATAAAAATAAAAGGTTTTAGAAAGGCAAAATAAATATAAATTTTTTTAAAAAAAATAAACAACAAAAGACTCCAAATGTTCCACATGTTATATAGATATGCATCATAGAACAAGAGTTTGAGAAAATCACAAGACAAAGTATGGAGAAATCATAGATTGATGAAGAAGAAATGCAAAATCTTTTAAAAAAAAAATATTTTGACAAGAAAATTCGATCAAAACACGTTTTAGGAAGTTATAATATTTTTTAACTGAAATTTCCTTAATTTTCACAAAAATATATTTTCTTATCCGTAGAAAGCACCTTCTACAATGTGTAGAATGATGACAAAAATCCATAATGCAATTTCTACCTCATGTAGGCGTACATGTAGTGTCTAAATTTTGTATTCTGGGTATTTTAGAATACTTAATAAAAATAGAAGCTGCATTATGGAGAAATAGTAGATATCTTTACAATTAGTAGATGATTCATTTACAAAAAAGTAGATGAACTTATATAATCTAGAATTCGTTTTCTACTAACCCATTTTTAGTAGAAGACGAAATCTACTTTTAGTAATACTTAATTTCAAAAAAAATATTTATCAAATTTTTCAACCAAAAAAACATATATTTTGTGTATATGGATTTTTTATTAATTATTTATATTTTTAAATTTTTTGATTCATAAAACTATTTATTTTATTAATTTTCAGAAATAGAAAGGCTAAAAAGGAGATAAAATGGAAAAAATAGTATTATACCAAAGGGATAACCATTCTAAATTTTTGTTATGTTTTAGCAATTTTCCCTTGTTATAATTCATTGTGTTGCTTGTTGTGTCACTGAGACTTATTGTTTGTTTGTCTTTTTAATTTGCTTCTTGTACCATTGAGAATACATAATTATATTAAGGTTGTTGAGAGTACTTTTTGTTTCTGAATATTTTTTTCTCCAGTTTAGTTGTGTAAGTTGTGTGTATTAAGTAATAATTTTTATTATCTTTATTATGTTTGTTATATGTTTTCTTTATTTTCAAAGTATGACCCACCTGATGCTGAGGTGGACAGTCTAAAGAGAGAGCGAAACTCTCCTATTATATTATAGATTTAGTCTTGCAAAACATTCCTCCATATGAGTGACATGGTCTTGTTTATCGAGGGACTTAACGAGCACATCGTCAATGTAAACTTCTATAGTATTTTCGAGATTTTTGGAAAACATGCGATTGACGAGTCAGTGATAAATTGCACCCATGTTCTTAAGATCAAAAGGCATTACTTTGTAGCAATACATGCCGTGGTTTGGTATGGATGAACGCCCTTTTTACGATCATCAGGGTTCATCATGATCTGGTTGTACTCCGAAAAGACGTCCTTAAAAGACAAGAGTTTGTGTCCTGCCGTTGCCTCTACTAAGCGGTCAATGTGTGGTAGTGAAAAGCTGTTTTTTGTACAAGCTTTGTTAAGATCAGTGAAGTCAACGAAAACTTGTCATTTTCCTTTCTTTTTTTTTTACCACGACGAGATTGACAATTCAGTCTGGATACCTGACTTCAGTTTTTGATCCTACTTTGAGGAGCTTTTCAACTTCATCTTTAACCGTGGTGGCACGTTCAGGTCCTAAATTTATCTTTGTTGTTTAACTAGTTTGAAAGTTGAATCAACGTGGAGTTCGTGACATGTTATGTTAATGTTGATTCTCAGCATGTCTTTCGCGGCCCAAGCGAACATGTAAAGGTTCTTTTTCAGACAGGCTATGAGCTTTATTTTTAAAGGGTCGTAAAGATTCACCTTGATTTCAATGCAGTGCTCATGGAATATTTCGTCGAGACAAACTGAGACCACATGTTCACAAGTTGGTTCACGTTTCTCCTCTACGGCCTCAGATTTCAGTAACTTCCAAAAGATTTCAGTCGAATCTTATTCTAAGGTATCTTTGACGGGAGTTGTTTTCTTCTTCTTTATAAGTGAACTTTTAGCCGTTGAGTTTTTTTTTTCGTTTTAGTTTCGCTGCAAAACAGACTTGCGATAATTTATGATCTCCCCAGATTATTTTGGTTCCCCATGGAGTTGGAAACTTTGGGTACATGTGGTAAATTGACGGGATTGCTTGCATAGAATTCAGCCATGGAGTGTCTACGATTGCTGACACGGTGTGTTATTTGTTCTAGCAGGGTATAAATATCCTAAACAATCAACTATCAAATTAATTATAATCTTAACACACTCAATAATACTCTTGCCAAGAGAGATCAAGTGTAGTACTTAGGGATCAAATCCATAGAGAGCAAATGCACACAATAGATTTCTTATTTCTAAAGACTAAGCTAGGTAAATATGTATATTAGTGGTGAATAATCAAATTAAGGAAAATATTCCTTGTCAAGAAGTAGGTTGCAATATGGAAATACGCTACCAATGCAAATATGAAATATGCTATTACTTAACTAGATATAAATATGAATGTAAATATGCTAGATCTATGGTTTCAAGCTTAATGAATTATAGGGGATAGGAAGCACGAAAATGTAAATATTCTAGAACTCAAATGTTAATTATTTTGACACTTTTAACTCCAACTCTCGTATGCGAGCAAAATGAAAGACCATTGATCGACAACTAAGGCATGGTGTCGATCAACGGTAAAATCAGAAGAAAGTATAGACGAGATTTGATAAGTCCACTAACCTTATTAGATCAGATCTCGCATGCGCCTAACAACCTAGTTCAACAGAATCTATTCTGGCACAGAACCTACTCTCGTAGTTGTCCATGTCAAATCATCGAGATCCTAGTTAGTTACTCTAGAATGCAAGCATTAAGAACAACTCAGTTGATGGATATTAACTTAACCAAGCAATTCTATTTTTGAGCTAATCCATGATTGTTATCATTCAACCCTAAATCTAATTAGTAACTATTCAAACATGATCTTTGTCACAGAAATCATATACGAATAGAATAAATATGAAATATAAAATATATAAAAACCAAAGGAATTCTAAGAGGACTCTGGAGGAGTCTCTCCTTTCTCTCATAATATAAAAATAATAAAACTAAAATGCTCTGTCTAAAAACTTTGTCTTCTCTTCTCTCTCTCTTCTCTTTCTGCTCTCTCTCTCTCTTTCTGCTCTTTCTGCTCTTTCTGCTCTCTCTCTCTCTCTCTCTCTCTCTCTCTCTCTCTCTCTCTCTCTCTCTCTCTCTCTAGAT